>JABFPJ010001183.1:0-27930 GCA_022817425.1 Gryon sp. ZL-2020 | reverse complement strand
AAAAACAATTTTTTCATTAATTTCCAAAAAATCGCAAAATATAAAAATGTCTATTTTGGTTTTATTTCATATCTATTTTTTGTGTGTTTTTTTTTCTCTGCTTTTTTCAAATTGGAAGTTGCGAGTATAAAAATGAAGAGTAATTGTGTATTTTATTGAACTCAATTCTATTTTTCGATTACATACTACACGTAATAATGTAATTAAAAAAAGTAAAAACTAAAAAATAGTGTCAAAATATTCTTTCCAGTATTTTTTTTCTCACAGAAAATATTTTCCATTATCATATATTATTTGCTTTTATATAATAATTTAATCAAACATTTACTATATAGACAATAAACTAAAACATATGATATAAAACTTATTTAAGTTAAGGAATCCAATAACTTGTACACGTATAAAGAAGTAAAAGATCCAATTCATGCAAAATATAATGTCGTTATATAATATAAAGTAATATGGCACTAAAGGTAAAAATTGTGTTATATATGTCTACATATTATATTTATCTAAAAATGGCAAGAAATGTAGTACATATTTTTATATTTCATTTTGAACATGATTTTCCATCCAGATTCTATTTCATTCTTCATACGTATGTAAAATCGATAACAACATATAATATGAAATAAAATTGATTATAATAAATGCTCTTTGTTTCGTTATTAAATGGAAAATTTTAAATAACTGAATGATAAGATTAAATGTAAAATAATCATTTGTTTTTTTTAATAGTGCAATATTTGTTCAAAAAAAATATTGCACTTTGAATTCGCTATAAATACAATGCAGAATTATCTGAAAAAATATAAAACTGGACGAGTATTAATACAAGTTAGTGTGGCACTGGTTTCCGTAACTGCGCTGGTTTTCAATATTTAACATTGAAAATTCTATTTCTATTTCGTTCTTACACACTGTGTCGGAAACTATTACTGTGTTATTCAGTACTTATACTAAAAATGTACCCCTTAAATTACAGTGTCATTATTTTTAATTTTCAGTATAACACTTATATATTGCGAAATACATTGTCTTCCGTTTGGGATATAATATATCATAATATAAGTTAAAATAAAGAAGACAAATCAATTTTAACATTCATTTCCATATCATATAATAATACAAGTTTGTTGACAAAGTTTATACGAAAATTAATTTTCGTTCATTTTATATTATTTACAAAATGTATTTTCAAATAAAGAACTGTTCCAACAAAATATTTTGAAATTAATTCTATAACAAGAAATAGATACTAAATTAAACTTTATTCACTTTTTACTGCTTAACATCTTATTTACAGAATGAAAATTTTATTTGCATACAAATATATCTTATAGATGTGTATATGATTTAAAAAATAAAAACGCGTTCCTGGAACAGCTTTTGCTTTGCTAGGCTCGGATGGTTTTCACTTAATATGTTGGATGCAGCAATCCCAAATGACGGTGTACTAATATTGTATAATTAATTAAAATACGCACATGAACAATATGAGTTTGTATGATAAATGTTTGAATTATGTAAATAACATTAAAATATTGCTAATTATAGACGATGATGATCCAAACTTCTCTTAGTTTTGTATTTCATGAAAGTGTAAAAAAATGAATTATAACAGAAATTGAGAGAAAGTCGTTTCGACATCGTAAAATAAATTTGGAAAACTTTTTAAGTATTAATCAAAATTGAAGCCCATATAAGAAGTTTTACATTCATAATTAACCCATATTTTATAAATGCATCAGCACACCATCTGGTTAGGTAATGTTCTAAACTTTTCCGACGATATAGTAATTGAATTGATATTAATGGTGAATTGCTTTCATTTAATAAACTTCAGGTCAAAGCGATATTTATGCCTTTTAATTTCACACATAGTTGAAGAAACTTTCATGAAACTTTTAGGTTATGAAAAGTATAATATATAGTTTTGTTAGCTAACAAAACTAACATTTTGTCAATTAAATTTTATATTCACTTATATTTGTATTCTATAAATGATAGAGAAAAACGTAAATAACGTAACCCAAAAAGTTACGGCTAACATTAGTTAGCCGTCTTTTTTGATTAAAACAAATGTTCAACTCAATGCAAATTATAATTTATTCCAGTATTCTTAATTTCATTTAACTTGCACATGTTTATTTGCAATGTCATATGTTTTGTTCTTCTATGAAAAAATTGCATTGCAAATAATCTTTCATTTCGAATATATAAAAAAGTATGTTATTCTAAGAAATGTATTAATATACTGCAAAATATTAATGTATACATGTTCAATAATTTTTTATAATTGTAGATTTGTAAATTTATAAATCTAACGAGTCCAAGAGTTGTCTACAAAGCACGATTAATAATGGTTAACTAAAAATTACAGGAAAACTATAGTAATCGTGATGTATACTAGAAATGAAATAAAAATTATCATAGAATTTTAATCAAAATTGAAACAAAAATGTAATAACTATAATTACAATATTGATTACTTGAACTGTTAATGTTAAATAATTATATGAAAAGCAATTTAAATATATTTTTGTAAATCTATTCTGTGTTGATGATTTAATAACATTAGTGATTAATAACATAGCTTCGTGCTCACGTGGTGCATGCACGCCGTGAGTTTACTTCATCTGGTACATTGCACGGGTATTGATTAAACGCGGCACTCGTAAGGGTGGTTTGAGTTCGGGCCGGGTCGGCAATTAATATTATTTATCGACGTCTTAATCGGTCGGCCGCATCTAACTAACGTCGAGACCCTTCAAAATGATGGAGTGAATCTGGCCGACGAACGTGCGCATGGTGCGTGAGCCAAAAGTTCAAGGCGCAGACTAAGAAAAATGAGCGAAAGCGAAAGTTATTGCGATAAAGCGAACGTGATGGAAAGAGCGCGCAACACCCGGACGAACGTCTTAATTATTAATAACATAATTAAGCGCCATTCATTTCACCTGCTTTAAGCTTTCACGTTATTTAATCATCATCTATTTATTCACCCGTTTCACTTTTATTATCTCAAATTATTTATGCGTGTTTTACATATTGTTTTATTAATGATTTCAACTAAATTTTATCGCAGAGATAACTTATAATGATTATTTTAGTAAATGTAATTATAATTTTTCTTGTGTTTCAGGTGTGTATTATCTTATGAATACAATTCTGCGACTGTAAGTAATCATTCATGAAACTATTTTATATTTATAAACGACATATTTTGAGTAAGCATTATAATGGTTACGAAACATGATAAAAAATAATCCATACAATCGAAATAACTATATATATGTGTGTCTCTCTCTCTTTTTATATAGTTTCATATAATTTAATACTACTTGCATTAAAATTCAATAAGAACGTATCTTTCTATACTTTACAATGATAGCAGAAAGGCAAACAATTTATAGAATCTTATAGATTAAATATTTGCATTTTTATTATTATTTTCCGTGAATATGTTTGTTTCTTGATAGAAACTATATTTCGTGAAAAGATACACTAAAAAATAACTTTATTACAAATTACTAGTCTCTGTAGCATTGTCGAGACAAAACAGAATAATATTAAAAAATTACTAGACTTTTTTAGTCGAGACAGAGTCTAGTAAGTTGTTATTAAAATTCTGTGGTTAAAAGGCAAAAACAGGTAACTCCATTTGAATTTTTGTTAAAAAATGAAGTTTTAAATAATCAAAATATTAACTTAGATCTTTTTGAAAATTATAATTTATTGTTAATACTCTTTTGAGGGCATTCAAAAGTGATCACAACAATGCATTTTGAGTATTTATAAGTAAAAATTACACTTTAAACTAAATATTTAACAAAACTCAAAAAATGGAGTTACCTGTTTTTGCCCTTTAGCCACAGAATTGTTTTCTTAGCGTATATGAAAAATTTATTCATTACAACTTTGTACATTTCTTACATTTACTATATTTTATTTTTGAACTACTTTATGTCATTATTTTTCCAAAGTCATGCCTACAATAAATACATTTAATAACTGAACATGACGTCGAACTGACACTTTGATAATAATTGATTAATATTAGTTTTAAATCCAAGTGCAAGAAATTTAAAAATACGAATATTTTAAAACTAGATCCGACAGATCTTGACAGAGTGAAAAGAAACGTTAACTATATTGCTTGCTTAATGATTATCGTATAGGATGAGAAGTATCCTAAATATAAATATTTAATGTTGCATTTGCATTTAATCGCCATATAAACAAAAATTGAAAAGAACATCACGTTAGCATAGCGCATGATTTTCGTTGGCGGCCGGGCATTTTCTCTTTTGATAAATTGCTTTATGCAAAGTTTATGAAGAAATTTTCAAACGCGTTATTTCCGGCGTGCATGCGCCACACCATTTCTCGCGATTCAGAGGTGGAGCCCCCTTTGAATTGACATGCCGCGATAACATGACATTTTCCTTCTCCCGCTTCGTTCTCCTTCTTTTTTTCGTCATTTTTTCTGCCACAGTTTGTGTCTCGGTGCCTTTCACTCTTGCGCACTTTTTTATCACGATGAGCCATTTATATCACACTGCTCCACCACAGACCGGCGCGACGTGCACCAGCCGAGAGATCTGAAGCGGGGGACGAAAAGGGAAAAGAGGCGAAGGGGAAACGACTAGTCGGATGGTAACGCAGCAGGGGTGAAAATAAAAAAGACAGTCCCTGGGGCATCGAACCCTATGCGCACCTGTGCATGCTTTTCCGGTGCTTGCGATTAAAGAAGCGCAAGCTTTAACGACCGAGCGTTTGCACTTGTACAAGAACGTACATTTTATCGATGGCTTTATATAAAGTTGCAATCGCAAGTGCCAAATTCATTTTTCGGTTAATTCCGGGGATTAGATTTATTGAGCTAAAGTCGTGTTTTCTCTGAAAATATGCAATTACGGGAGAACCGAAAACGGCGCGACGCCAGATTGTGCTCTCGCAATGTCAACAGAGGGTCCGGTGCGCAAAGTTAAGAAACAATACGCGGGACTACAAATCCCTACGAAATCCTACGAAGGTTTATCGAAATCAATAGAGTATATTGCGATGGTGTACCACGCGCCCGCGGAAAGACTACCTGCTGCGAATACTAAAGAGCCCTGGGTTAGGTCGATATTTGATCTTTGCTTTCTCGCCAATTCACGAACAAACTTACCGAAAAGCCGTTGGCAAAGTTTTCGAGATATTTTAGCAAAATTTGTATCTAAATCCTTTAAATTATCGTCAAGAGATTGACGAAGGATTTTTTTATCTCGTCATTTTTTTTTATTTATTTCTTTTCTGTTGCATAATTCAACTTTTATGAAAGTTTATTATGCTCATAGAATTTCATTGTATCTAAAACTCAATTATTATTATTAACATAATAGATCGAAATGTAATAAATAAATAAATGAGTTAGAAAGCATAAATAAATTGAGGTCAAACAATAAGACAAAAGTTATTTTTTATAATGAAGAAACTTTTGAATTACACGTTTCGTAGTATTTAAATTGCTGACACTCAATCGATATAAATTATAATGAAAAATTAAAAAAAGAAACCATAATAACAAGTACAATTTCAAATCGTTATTTTCACATTATACATAAAATAATTTCTGAAAAAAACTAAAATACAAAGTGTGATTAACATGTCAATCATGCTTGAATCCATATAAGGTAAACATACTAATATATGAAAAGCTAAAGCGTAAATTAAGCGTAAAAATAGAATCTCATATTATAAATTGATATTTTTCTGTGCATATAATACTTAAACTTTAACAAATAATGAAATAAATATCGTAATTTTTAACTCATTTAAAATACTGTAAATGAAATTCATTACTTGAAAAATAATTGTTAATTTTTTGCGGAATGTTTATCTTTTTCAATAAAAATTTTAAATTACACATAAACTTGGTGATACACAAATCGTTTATACGAATATTTCATTTTTTGGCACGGGTATTCCGGAACATTTGCCCAGCGTTTTATTATTTTTAACAAAACATTATGATTCTCTATTTTACAACGGTGTAAAAAGGTATACACAAACATTTAAATTACATAGCTCGCGGACTTTCAACTGGTTTTTTGCACAAAACAAGAGTACACCAGTGGCTGCATTTTTATGAAAATAAATCCACGCGAAAATGAAGTGGCCATGGAGGGTCCCCAATTCTGCTATGCAACCCTTATAACTGTTCATTGAAAGTGATGGCGTGTTGCCATGTTCAGCCAGCAAACACGGATCCATGTCGGATGCATGAGACTAGTCTGCGAAATGTTACAAAACTAGCTCATAAAGGTGTTTAATTCACCCAAATTGCAATATTATATATTAAGTTTTATTTAACACCCAGTTTACACTATGAATGATTAGTGAGATATCTACAGATAGATACATCTTATAAATATTTTGAAGAATGTTTTTTACATTATGCTAAACTCAAAAATAATTAGTGTCAAATTTAAATAAATTTAAAAAAATATTTATTTCATAAATATTATAGTGAAAAGTTCTATTTTTTTATATTAAGAATAAAAACAAAACAATTTTCATAAATACTTTATTACGACCTCTGAATCGTGTCTGTATGTGTTTCTTTCTCTATCATTATACATACTTATGAGAATATAAGGATAGAATTATCGGACTATTTAGAGGTTCAACTGTAGATAAGTGAATTTTTTAGTACGCAGAATTTAAACATAAACATTAATATCAATAATATGATGAAACCACTTTTCTCAGAATTTCTTTTTATAAAAAGTGTGTTTTAATTGAAGTATTTTAACGTAAATTCTGAATATTTTAGCCCTTTTTATTAGTTTAGTTATTAAGATATTAATTCCTGTTATAATTCATGTAGTAATTATTCTACCGTATAGTTTTTGAAATAAATGCAGTTGAAATGCTGAACCCATGATATTTTTTTATAAATTATAAAAAAGGGTACACATATATATTTTTAAAATTTTTAGTTAGATGAATACAAATATACAAATGTAGAAGTTAGCTAAAAAGTTCCGTATATTACAGTTTTTAGTACATTTTACTTTAAAGAAGTGTATAATATTTCAACAATGTTGGAACCCCATATATGATACGCTAATTCACAATAGTCCTACCTTAAAATTCTCATCTTATAATAAAATCCTTCAAAACATCAATATAATGTATTAAGTTTCTATATACATCATTTTTCATGTATCATGAACATGCCTCAACAATATTTTTTTCAGAGGTTACATATAATACTATGTAACTTTTGAGAAATATATGTAAAAAGTGACAACCTTAACATCAAGAATTTAAAGAAACACATTTCAAATAAACCTTGCTTTTTGATAGAATGCATTCAGGGACACTTCTTAGTCATTTACATAATTCTTATGTTAGTTTATGAACAATAAACCCAGCTACATCAAGTAATATTATAATTTATATTGCTACATACTTACAATAGGTCGGCAAATTTGTAAAAGTTTGTTCTCAATAAGTTTGTCGGTGGTTACGATGAATCTACTTGTCTGACTATGAACGGACTCCCTTCACTGAAGTAACGTACGTGAATTGCTATTGAGCGCAATAGATATACCCTTTAGATAATAGCCTATGTGTGGTCAGACAAGTAAATTGAGTATTATTCAAGTGAAACGAGAAATGGAAATTTTAGGTAACTATAGTTAGCCTGTAGCTTTGATATTTATGTATTAATGGAAATATATGTACATCACAGTCACAACTATATTCAATAAATCACTACTATTTAAATTTCTCCGTCGCTAAGCATTTTTCAAGTACAAGATTACATTTAACTTGTTATTCAAAACTTGTATGCATATTTATTAATAGAAAAACATTAAATACATTATTTTGCATTTTTTAGCAATGAAACTATTATTTTAAATGTATATTATTATGATTATCATCATCATGTTACTCATAAATACATGTAAGTTGAAATAAAAGATTATCTGACAGAATAAAATAATGATGATGTGGAAGAAGCGTGAAGAAATTTAGAATCAAAAATTGAAAAAGAAGAAGACATCCACGATTAATGCCCGCAGTCGACTTTATCTGAGACTTTACCATCAAATTGCAGCTCGGAAAATGCAATACTCTGAATCATGTATCCGCGAAAATTGCATACGTTCTTACTGCATGTATATAGTCTTTGAAAATTCCAACGCTATCATTGGAAAATGTATCCAGAACAGTGCTTCGATATTCGAAGGAAGTTACGCAAAGTGCTAGAGTGAATCCTTGCGATTGTTCGTCATGCGAAGTGCTTCGAAAATAGCATTCGCGCTCAGTCAAGCTATTTTCATCGTATTCCTTTTGTAGACTTCTTGTGTTCTTCGTCAGATCTTTTTCTAGCCCTTTTTCAATGTATCCGAGTCCAAGAATTTTGCAAACGTAAAAAAGTGCCGCGAGTGCTTATTTACATGGCTCTTGAGTTTCTCCCGAACACTGAAAACTGATCCGATCGCCCGATTGCACTTGAGAAGGTTTTAGTTCACGTATCGTTGATTGTTTCTACGTGTGAACCTTACATGTTAATTTATCTCAAATTTTATTTCTATTTCTTACTGAAAATTCAACATCGTATGTGCTTATATAGTAAAATGCATTGTCAACATTTGTGCTGCGAGATTTGGAAATGATTCTTTTCAGTAAAATTCAAGTAATCTATTTTAATTTGAAAAAGTCCTTAATAAATAAATACAAACTTATGACAAGAATATATATATTTAAATTCTTATTGTATAAAATATTAATTATATTATTTAAAAGTAATACTATAAAAAAGTATACTATTATTTTAAAGTATAAAAAATTCTATAGCTTTAATCATCATTGTTAATCGGTATTATTAAACATCAAACAAAAGCCAATTCCGAAACATTCCGTACTTTCAACGGGAAAAGTTAAAGGTAAAAGAGCAATTGCAATTTCATTATTACATACCGTCAAATTGATTTCTGGAAATTTAACCATTTACTTCAAGTAACTTTGATAAATGTTAGGCACTGTTTGAATACAAGTCAATCTCGTCCATTTTAATCGAAGTAAAACTCGTTACCGGACAAGTCGGGGATTATCTCCTCGTTCTCCTTCCTCGTGGTTCGATACTATTATCTTGTATCTTAATCAGTTACTGTATTATAATCAGTTACTTCAATTTATTCGAACAGCTGAAAAATATAAATTTTAATATTAAATAATTTAACATTTTTTGTAAATAACTGATTCAAATTATATTTCCACATAAGTTACTTAATAATTCCAATTCAAAGAATTCAAATTTTGTTTAATTTTTGATTGCTCGAGCTAGTTAACGTAACATTATAATAAATGATAAGCATTGTAAGGAAAACCTCAAAGTTTCAATTTCATTTTGATAAAGTTGAAAAAGACAGGTGAAGTCTTTTGTCCGGTTGCCATTCTTCACGTAAGTTACTTTAATGAAGCAAACTATTCAACGAAATAGTCTTGTTGGTCGTCTTGGGTTAAATGCCTATTTGATATTATAGGATTATCTCATATGAGATCCTAAAGTTATACGTGCGCCTTAAGCTTCACAAGAAGCTATCGCAAACTTCAATATAGTAGTTCATATAAGATTCTATGGGTTAGTCCATTTTGGACCAATTGATATCTTTGAAGTCTTGCGCAAGGAAGCCTTTCTGCCAATTAAAATCGTTCCGTCTTCGAAAACTATTTTGTAATAACGGTCGTCTTTAGTAAGCTTGTTATTATTGGCATATAAAAAAAATATGTTCAAACTTGTATTCTTAGAATAACATCGTATATCATTTTGTAATATGTAATCTTGAAAAACCGATTCTAAAGAAATAATAATATAACAATAATAATAAAATTAATGATATACTAGATAATTATTCGTATAAATATACTTTCCTGAAATATAGATAATTAAACAAATTGAATTTTGAAATAAGAAATTAGCAGATGTATTTAAAATGTAGTTTAAATAATGAATAAATTAAAGTTCATTACTTAAATATCAACATTCTTATACCGACTGAATCAATATAGATAACATAATATAAGTGTAAAATTTAAATATCAATGTAATATATTATAAGTTTCTTAATCACATTTAGATAATTTTTTAATGTGTAATAGAAATAAATGTTTTGATAAATATATTTAGTTATGTGACATTTATTTAATGACATAGAAATATAGAAATATTTAAGTAGTTTTAATTAAAATTATTTATAGTAAAATTAACTTTCACAAATTTGCTATTTGTAGAGGAGTACAATAATCATTAAGTGTATGTATACATATATATATATTATATATACACATATATATATAAACTGTCTAATTATCCTGTAATTAGAAGCTAGAAATTCTAAAGCTGTCGTAACGCAGGTATTAGTGCATGTTCAGATCTTCTTTTCGGATAATATCAAATGCGAAACATCTTCATATTATAATTAACAATATTTCTTCAATAAACATACGTTAAAATAAATTAAAACTTATTTTAGTTCATGGAAATATTTGCTTAATCTGTGCTTTGTAAATTCAAATAAATAGTATAACAGTTATTAAAAATAATGTTACTAAATATAATAATATTCTTAAAAAAATATTAAAAATATGAAACTCGTGAAACTGGCAGAATATTTGCTTAGTACATCGTACTGCTTATAATTCAGAATAATAAATTCAAAATGTACGTAGCAAAACAATCGAACAAATCCAGCTGTCGAAATTTGTGTCTGAGAAACAGCACACCCTCGACTATTTTCAGTTACTTGCGTGATAAAGGATTTCGAGGGAGAGAATTTTGGATTCGACGAGGTGGAAATGAGGGAAAACGATTTGTCGCTGCGTAATCGTTTCTACTTTCGTACACAAATCATCAGTGGGTCCGTGTCGACTTCTCTGCAACCTTGCGGTAGCAATTAGCACGCTCAACGGCAACGGCTTAATTAAGCAGGTTTTAGCTGAAAATGTGTGACGGGAGGTTAGGTCAAGTCGGGTCAGAAGTCATGCCGACCGTTGGTCGTCGAAAACTCGGGCTCATCGCCAGCCAGAGCGAGCTTCGACTGCAGATAGCAGTTTCGCTGGTCCTACGGTTTGAACAGATACGTAGAAGGGATGAAGTAGAAGCTGGTTGAAGGATTATTAGAACCTGAGGTTTACCCTCATTGCACAACTTGACTGAAACTTGGGCGCAAGGCAGTACTACTTCTATCTGAGATAATTAATCTTGGGCGAGAGAGTGAATGCTACTGTTAACAATAATAAGGCGGAGATCCGAAGAACCATCTCATCTGTACGATAATGCGACACTCTTTTTTCTTCTTTTATATTCGACTTGGCAACATTTCCGCAACAGCGTCACACTTACGTTTCGGTTGTAAATCGTTGGAGATGAAACCCCAACACATGAGAGTCTGATACGAAGGAATAGTTGAATTGAAATGGAATCAAACGGATATTGTTCATTTGTATGCCAGGACTAAAATGCAATTGATTTTAATTTGAAAGGACCCGTAAGACATGGGGATTTAAAATTATCGCATTAGTGACAACAGATTTCGGGTCTTCTGAAAGAAAGACATCCTGCATGCAGCATACGGATAATTTGATTTGAATACATGCATTAGAAGCGCGCATAAGCTTCTATGCTTAGATACAAGATAGCTGATATAATAGCATAGTTCTATTGAGTCACTGGTTGCACAACGATATATTCTGAAAGTGAATGTTGATGGACTTGAACCTTGGAAATTGGTCTGAGCTATCCTTCAATTATACATCACGCTTGTGTTTTCAATGATGTTGATTTCAATATTAATCTAGTTACTATAGCAAAGTACATTTTCTACTTCTCCGTAAAATTACTATCAAAAGCCACAGTCAAACATTTTAATAATACTAATTGAATTATTTCCTTTGTACATTAAGTTAACAAAAAATGCCATGCCTTGACGAACGACTAATTCATTGGATGTTTTTTATCGTTGACGGTGACAAAATTTTTGCACCGAGCTGGACATAGATCGCACCATAGCAAGTAGAAGAGTTCGATGCTTAACAAGGGATAACCTGGTTAGAACCGAGGACCAGCTTGTGTGTTTTACAAGTTAGGAATTAGGTTGATTAGCAGAAGCCAGAGACCGAAAAGCCCAAAATCATCCAGTGACGGCTTACGTGTGCAGCAAATATAACGTCATGACCAGCACGTACCAGACATACACGTAACTAGAAGCCTCACGGGCCACGTTCTTTTGCTTTTTTTTACACCTCATCCGTACGGCACTGCCGGTTTGCGTCAGTACAGCAGGCGCGGAGTAACGTCGGATTCAGGCCTGGGTGGGGGAGGGGAGAGGGGATTTTACCACCCTCGTACATCCGTCTTAACGTCCCGACTCACGTAGGGCACGTTTCAAGGCTGGCCGAGCAAAGAGGGTGCAAGTCCCTTTACCGACAGGAAATTACACATCCTTCCGAATCATAAGTTTAGGGAGCTCGGAGCTTCTTCGTTCAACATTGCGCCACTAGGTAAATGGGGTAGCCATTCATTTAATTGACAATGTCCTCTTTTGTTAATACTAACGCGACCTCAAAATTATCTGCGCATAACTCAATTACAAATTTTATCTTATTTTAATATCCATTTTGAAATGCAATTTTACTGGAGCAGTTCATTAATAATGCAACTCGTAGCAGTTTTCGGTACACTTGAAATTTAATTCTATACCTTGCACAAGTTTGTTAGAGTTTATTTTGTTTTTTCGTATATCTTTATTCTGTCAAACTTAAAAAAATTTTAAGTAATAAAATAAAAGTATTTATAATATATTAAATGTATTATGTGTTAAATACAAATATTTTCCTGTCTGAGTATTCAAATAAATTTTAATCACTCTATTACAATTAAATTCTATTGCTTTCTTGTATGTAGTGTCGTGTATCAGTCAAATGTAAGACTATCATTAATTTTGAATACTCAAGAAAAAAAGAATCACTTTAATAGACATGAAAACTCAATCAAGTTTGCATAAATAATTAAAATATTCAATTTCTGTTGAAGAATCTACTTTTAAGGTTTAAATTACTACTTCAACTGTGTAATTCAATTATTTAAGTGAACAACCATCTTTCGTTCTAACCTTACGTTTCGTTATGTTGTGAAAAACTCTACAAACTCCAGATGTCAGCTAAGTTTTATTTTCCCCCAAACTTGTACAGTAAAAAGGTTTTAGCACTGAATTTCCTGTCAAGAAAACTTATCGAAAGTATTTGATTAATTTAGGTTAATTTATTATTAAGTTAAACTCTGACGTTGTTTCAGAAATTTCGATTATTTATATGACAATCTTTGAAAGATTATCTATGGCCGCTTAAAATTCTTTTTAAGCGACGGTCCTGCATGTAAAATTTGAGTGCTGGTTCTTGTAAAAATTAAAGTGTTTTACCATTTTAATAGAAACATTTAAATGCAGACAAGTACATGTCTCAAATTCGAATACTTTTAAATTATTCTGTCGCTATTCAAATATTATTATAACCAAAGTTTTCTGATGGCAATATTACCAAAATGCCATAGCGATGGGATTCGTAAAATTGATTTCGAATATCGTACAATGGCAAAATGGATATTTCCCGTTCGTAATATTTGGTTTTCCGTATAAAATGTAATTACCCCGAGAATTTGATTGAATTATTAATTACAAAAGCAATTATGAAATAAATTGCGAAGAATTTTGTTTTAATCACGTCGAATAATTTATTCTCAATAATGTCATCGTGGCTTTTATTATAAAGATAACACGATCATTTGACTGTTAATGGTTAAACTTTATAATAATTTTTAATCATTGAAAAAAAGGACGAATTTAAGTGGCCAAATTTTTGACATATACAGTATGACAATTCAATTCGTCACAATTGGCCGCATATCAGCTTAATTACGGAATTTGATTTGGTGTACGGGGTCGATAAAAGCCCCAAACGTTAGAGCTAAAGTGATTCGAGCAACAACAGGAATTTTGAAGGAGAAGTTTGCCGGATTTTTCCCCTTTTCGTTCAATCTGTGGGGAGGACTCTGGTCTAGTCGTTGTAGGACAGCCGTGGGTAGGAATAAGAAGAACGACGCCCAAGGGTGCGAACCTAATTGCACTCGGCTCACAGTTCTAGCCGGTGTTCTTTCTTTTCTCTTACCTTCCCCTCTCCTCGTATCCCTTTTCCCGTCTTGCACCTCGTCTTCTTTATTATATCTCTTTTCACACTTTCTTGCCAGCACTCACGTCTTCTGGAATTCACCATTAGATTCCTCGACAACGTCGCAACGATATTTCTTGTCTGTCATGTTGCGCTACTTGACTTTTACCTAATCTCGTATTACATGAAAAATATCAAATGACCAATAATAAATAAAAGCTCAGAGTTTTACAGCTAGATGTGGTAAAAAAGCTTCGACTTTGTATGCAACTCACTATCCAGTGAACACTTTGAATAATCGAGTGCAACGAAACGTCTAAAATTTTAACGGCCAGTTGGATGTGAGATGAAGCAAAAAAACGAGGCAGTTTACTCCCTCGTAGAGTTTTCAGTTATTTGTTTACCTTACAGGGTTTGCCATAAAATAATGACTAATGTATTGTTTGTATGATTCATTTGACAGCATGTGGTGACTCCAGAGATTTCATGTTTCACTTTATGATTGTTTGATACATTCGTGGCCAGATTTTGTTGTAACTGAGAAACAGAGAGGATTAAAATTACACCCGAAAATGAATGAAGTAGTGTTGTTCTTCCTGGATATATCAATTATGATATACCTAAAATTTGCATCATTTTGAATTTGAATAAAGAAAATAAACGTGTAATTAAGTTTCAAAGTTCTCAAAATAAAATATTAATAGCTTATTTCGTTTAAATATTCCGGAGGTATATCAAATAAATATGTAACGTTAACATACATTTTAGTATGTCAATTAAAAAAAAAAGATTTAATCTTGTATATGTTTATAATTATGTTAAATATTTCTAAAATTATGATGTTTTCTCAAAAATATGTATCCTTATATCAATATGATATTTTTTATTTAACTAGCCAAAATTAGCAAACAATTTTTTGACTAGCGTTTCATTCAGACAATGCAGTTTTATAGAGTTTCTCAACTGCACTTTCGCAGAAGTTAAAAAAAATCAAACAAAGACGAAAATGCTTTTCTATAGCGACGTTTGGCGAACGAACCGGAAGAAACGTTGGAATTGTAGCAAGACATTTGATTCACACTGATAATTATCTGGGTGTTTCTTCATACTGGCGGCAGGCATTATCTTATAAACCAAGTACAGACGCCGGACGGTGCATAAATGATGAAAATGGCTTTATCTACGACGGCTGTTGAATAAACAAGTAGGATAAATGTAATGAAAGTAATATAAAGTGGATCGATTGAAGTGATGACTTCATTGACATACGGTTATATAACTAACTCCGTTGAAAAGAAAATCAGTTTCTGTTTTATCCATTGTCAATATCCTCTGTGCCCAATCTGATGTTGCTTCCAAAACATCGTTTACGCATCTGCTGACTCCACTTCGCACAATATTTGCTATACGACTGTCCTCGTGTAATATCCGTTTTACGTTCGTGCATTGAATTCCCGGGTGCACCAATACTCGAAACCCTCTAAAACAGACGTAAAACGGTGTGATCCATAATACAACCTTTGTACACGCGGAATCACAATTCAGCTGATATCAGACTTGATAAAAACAATTTTAATCAACAAAGGTTACAATCGCTTTCACGAAAATTATATAATTTTCTTCCTGTATTTTCTATCACATAAACGTGCAATGTGATATGTATCTTTATCGTAAAAGGACGATGAAGTACGTAAAAATTTGCGTATACATTGATTAAAGTAAGCGCAGATTTTACTCGCGTGATTCATTCACGCATTCAATGTCTCATATGCTGTGATTAATGTTACGAACAATGCACCGATTAAAAAAACCATTTATGTAATTTTTTCATCTAAACTGAGACACTTAAAACAAGCTTTCATTCAATCTATACCTGATTTTAATTACAAAAGACATTTTTCTTTCAGAATTCGAGATAAATCTATTTTTTTAGATACTTACAATTTGAGTTATAACTTTTTATTTATTTACGATAAAATGTAATATTCCAGCATTTGAAACAAAAACAATGAAATAACTTTAATCATAAGCAACGTCTGTCATGAATTATAATGAATTGTATCATATTTTGATATTAAAAGTGCAAGGTCGATCGAATGAATCTTAAAAGCGACCGACCTGCCACCTCCGTATATAAAAACAACAGCGCGAACGCTCGTCTTTTTCAATATCGCGTTTTTCCGCAAGTTCGACCGCGCACAACATGCGAAAACCGTGTGGCGCGTCATAAAAGTCGGAAATGCAGTCGAAATACGGAATGATTTTTTATGAAAATCATACGCCTCGGTGCTTTTGGAATAATAAAACTTTTACCTGTCTGTCGTCCATCTGCTGGGGGAATATAGAATAATTTTTATCGCGCATAATAAACGTCGAAGCTCAAAAGTGACATCGAATTTGTCAAAATCCCCCGGTAACAGTTGTCGATATTTTGCCAAGCATCCTTTCACATGACTGCTGCAGCAGTTTTGTAAATCACACTGCAAGATAAATTGACATTCACCGGCTGCATGTAAAGGAAGACCTTCGTCGATACGTTCTTTATCGAGCCAATAAATAGAAAAGAAAGGCAGATCAATGGCAAGATACGAAACCTTTTTTTCCCTATTCTTTCGTTTTATTTATTTTTTTGTGTGTCCTTCTTCATCCCCCCACCCCTATGGCCAGCCCTGACTCTTACTCTCTGTTTCTTTGCGGACCGAAGATTAAATCGCACAGAACGAACTCGGGCAAGGGCGTAACTTTCGTTGCCCCGATAAGACGCCGAGTAATCAACGTCAAATCGACTTGAAGCTTGACAGCGGGGGTGTGTTAACGCGTACACCCTAAATACACAGGACTAAGGAAGTGAAAATTCAAGACGCTATCTTTATCGATCGTTAAGACAACACCTTACATTTGCATCCGCTTCATTCGGTTCATTTAAATAAATTACAATAATCGAATTTACTAAACTGATTCGCATGAATGATTCGACGGATTTAACGACTTCTAGACAACATTCGCATTTTCATTGAAGATGGAACGTTGAAAATCGTTCTGCCGCGGAAATGATCGATGAATGAGTCGTTTCTGTCTTACATCGATTCATTTACGTTATTTTCAAACATAAATTCTGTAAACCTTAGGTAATGTTATTTGTGGAATTTCATTTAATCTCGTTTTGATAAATAAACGCAATAATTGCAAGCTTAACAATGTATTGTAATAAATATGTAATTTTCAATGCCTTTTATAATTTACTTAAAAGTTTTACTTAAAAGTCAACCGGAATTTTGTAAACAAATTATAAATGAGTATAATCAATACATATATTTATTTTTATAATGCGCTTATCCGACATATACAGATTGTTTAGAAGTTACTTTATTGTTATATATTTTTACTTAAGAATTTGATGTAGGTGTAAGAGTAAATATATAGAGAAATATTTTATGTATTTGGAGTTTTGTAATGAAGATAAAAAAATTTAATATTATATTATTTTAAAGCATAAAAACGTTTACACGTTGTAATTGAATTAAAGATTTAGAGAAAACTTTATAACAAACATTTTCAAACAGATTCTTTTTTTGAATCCTTTTTCTCGTTGGTTATATTATTCAAAAGCCAAAGAAAAGTTTTTTTAATTCCAGAAATAACTAATTATTATTAAATAGTTGCAACGTTTATTAGTTATTGAAATATATACACAAAGTGCAACATTATATTCAAAAAGTAACATATATAAAATAACCTGGAAAATATTTTACAACTAATAATTAAAATATATATAGAAAGTATTCAGTTTATTTATTCAGACAGTACAACTTTCATCATTTATTACGAAAATACTAATTGAACAACACAATATTAATAAATCTTTTTCATAAATTTTGAATATTTGACAGTTATATAAAATTAATAACAGTATTTACAAATAATCAATTCACAATGTATTAAATTCTAAATTGATCATTATTTGTTAATATTTTTCAGCATAACTGTGATGTGATAATGAGCTTTATTAACATAAAAAGTAGTTTAGTTTATGTAACTATTTAATTAGTTTAAGAAAAGTACTACACAAAAGTGAACGCTGTAATCAGTAAATAAAAAATTAATCCTAAATCCTAAAAAGTTGGTGTAACGCATGACGTTGGCCATAATGCATCAAACTACTGTTATCAAAAACTGCTAACGAAAATATACACTGCAATGAATTTCGTTTTCTTAGTAAATATTAGCAAAATGGTTAAAAGCTGTCCCAATAATCGAAATATAGTAAATATTAAAAAATCTTTTATTTTGAATATAAGATTTCGCTTCGATATCTTATATTCGAAAAAAACGATTTCAAACTAATTAAAATAACTCATGTATATCAAAGAATCGCATTTTATTATGTTAATAATAACCTCAAAGTATGACTTGTATTCCTAGGTTGAGGCATTTTGCGCCCATATGATAAATTGATTGTTAAAAAGTATGAATTGTATTTTTCAAATAAATAATGGTGTAGGTTTGTATTCGAAAGTCCAATGTATGAATTTATTAATACATTTTTAATTTTTCATAATTATTTTGTAAATAATATAATAGGAAACAAAAATTGCTTCAAAGTAGGGCACAATCCTCTATTTATTATTTTAAATAGAAATTGAGCCAATTTGTCGTTGAAATAAATTTATAATATTAAATATGAAAACATATTATTGATAACATCAAAAAATAAGTATTTAATAGCTAGCAAAATAAAAACAAATTAAAAAAAAAAACAAAAATGAAGCGGAAAAAAATACCGGAGTAATCGCGTATTAATTACTGAGTACATATAACAAAATTTCTAATTGGCGAAATTTAGAAATGTTGTTGCTTCACACAATGTAACATTTATATAATGTTATATATTGATGAATGAAATATTATTTATTATTATTATTATTTAAATTTGAATATTAAATCTATAAATAATTAAAAGGCAAAATCAGGAGGAAAAAAGCCATTTCCTCCCTAAGTGAGAAGAAAAACATTATTAGAATTGATTTTGTATGCTTTTAATTAAAATTCAAAATAATGTTGAATATTGAAAGGAAATAATAAGAAAACATATCACATAAGCAATTAAAAGTGCTTGCTTTGATCTAATGTGATATTGTTTCACAATCACTTTTAAAGCAATTGTTTTTAATGCAATTTATGTTTTAATCAAGATTTTATGTTATAAAATCTCGCGTGTAAAAATTAGTCTGGATAGAGCATCCAGACTTCATCCATACTATATCCGGACGGATTTCACTAGGGTGTAAATAAAGCATGTCGGATTATTTTGATTTATTATCATTCTTTATATCATTATCATACATTCAACATCAATTTACATCAATTACACTCATAAAATGTGTATATTAAAATTTTCATATGATTGAACAAGGTTTTTGTCTATCTTTTAAATTACGTATAATTTATAATCGCTTGAAATAATTATTTCAAAAACGATTTTTATTCTGTAAAAATTGTATAACAAAAAGAAAAATGCACACATGAACAGATCAGAGTAAACACATATAGCATATCAAAATTGACTTCTACAAGTATGATTGTTGAAACTAATTCATACTTATATAACATTCTCCAACTTGTTCAGGTAACAAACTCGTTCAGATTTCTTTCAATATGCACAAATTGCGATAAAACATCGAGCAGATGTTTGTGGATCTCATTGGGGTCTGAGCATGATTTCGTGAATACCAATGCATTTGTGATAATAGTAAAAGAATAATAACTTGTTGAACAAACTCAAACATAATTTAATATTTATTTCACGATAAATCCAATGCGATTACGCTAATCCAAGCGTACCGAATAAAGACATTGCTCAAAAATAAACTCTATTGTCTGGCGTTACTTTGTTTTCTCGCAATTCATAGTCTGATCGAATTCTTCTTTCTATATTCGTGCACGTACATCGACACACGTGACTGAAGTGATACCAGGAAAGCTTTGTTTTAACTTATACTAAAAACTACCTTCTCATTTTCTCCATCAATATTTAAATTGTCGCCGACATCGATCAATTTCATAAAATTGTTTTCAAATTTTCATATCCCGCCCTTTCAATCATTCTTCGCGAAAAAATAGTTTAATGTTTCTGTATCCCGCTTGTTACTTGCACTTTAACTTGCGAGTATTAAATAACTACCTCATACCTTTAAACAAGCTATAAACATTTATTAAAGTTGAAATACTAATGGAACTTGTATACCAAAATATCATGAGATATTGTACTATATAACGTGAAACATCCGCAAACCTTGGGCTTCTATGATACCAATTTATATAAAATTCAGTGATAATATCATTTTTGTCATATATTTCTGAAAGCTTATTTTAACCGAAGCTAAGCCGAGCATACGTAGATAACAAGAAGAATACGCCAGTCGGGACCCTTGTGTGGTTTTCGAAGTTTCATCGAAATTGACGTCTGATATTGAGGGGTGCGCTTTTTGTAAGTCAAACAAATGCATTGCTTACATCTATCGGATTAAAGTAAGTCTCAGCAGTCAGATGAGGTTCTTTTATGATTAATTTTACATCGACATTGAATATTAACAGCTATTTTTCTACAAAGTTAGAAAAGAAGATAAGAATGTTTTTGCACGAAAATAAACTATTTCTGTTAATAAAATAATTGATAATATAACCCTATAAAATTGATTTCTAGAATAATTTATTATATTTATATACTTAAATGTAAACTGTTAGAATTACATTTAAGTTTTTAATTCAACTAATTTATTATTTTCGGTGAATAAATATTGACAATGTAAAATACTAATAGAGTTAAAGGAGTTTATTGTCACATGTATTGATCGGTTTGCTAATTGTGTAAATGCATAGTTAATGTACATAAATAAATAATCGTGTCGTTTTTACATCGTGCTTTTTCCATTTTATTTGTAAGTAATGAAAATCATCTTAATTATGCTTGAATATCTGTTCGCATTGTCCAAATAATATCAGACATTATCGATTTATTTTTGTTGATATTAATTTTATCTGACGAGTTTATATAATAGTGTATTCTGATAAAATCTCCTAACGTCATAAGGATATAAAATTGTCAATTTACGGTTTCAAATTATTGGAAAGGAGACCGTTTAATTTGTTGAATTTTTATGAAAAATTATATTAACTTATAGAAGAAAGTTACTCAAGAAATGTTTTATTCAATTTTTTTATGCAGCACATTAACACGTTTTTTTCATAATATAATCAATTTAAAATCTAAAAATATCATCTGTTATCGATCATCTATTATAAATTAAAGTAGGACTTTAATTTATAGGATTCCATGCTTATTATTTACTATTTACTTATTATTCATAAAGTAACATTAAAATAAAATATAAATTAAAAAAATACAAAAAAATTGTTTAAGTAAAAAATAATTATAAACGTCGAAATTTCGCTTCATTAATATAGTAAAATAAAGAAATATCAAAAAAGGATCGCAATCGAAAGATCACTAATTACCCATACTTTGACCGGTCATTGCCACGTAAATAGCCATAAACAGAGCTAAATATCGTGCAAGTTTGAACGCGGTGCCATTAGCCTGTCAACACATTGTGAATTCAATGCTTGGCGAATTTACCGTCCACGTCCAAGTGCGGATGCTCGTATTCTACATTTAACCGGACGAATGCTTGTATTTTATTATCGGCAGCTTTTCGCGTTTCGTATTTCCTCTTTTACGGGTCTTTCCTGTTCTGAGTCTCTGTACGCGATCGCGTTCCGCTCTGAACGCGTTCATTGGACGTCATGCAGTCGCTTTTCACAAAGTCAGCAGGTCGTTTCGAGTGCTTCAAGCGTGAAGCATTCCTCGCGAGAACCCTATAAAATCGGCTTACTACGATACATGCACAGCCGCGTGGTATAGAAAATCGCACTCGCGATAGACTTTATCCAATAAAATACAATGCTGTGTACGTATGAGTGCGTGTATATGTGCAAAATGAGGATAACTGAAAAGCCACTGAACACAGGATCGATGGAAATGAAAAACATTTCAGACGTGCCAAAATAAAACTCCACTATGTATAAGAGAAAGACTGTAGTTATAATCCATAAATTAATAATTAGATGATCAGCAAGCATACAGAAGAAAATTTCATAATTTTGATGAAAAATTAGATTTTTATAGAAACCAATGACTTCTCATGAACAAAAGGTCTGAATATTATCTTGCAAATTCAAATATTGTTTTAATACAGATGTGTCAACTTAATTTGTTAGCTTATTCAACCATTTTTTCAAATTTGGGTTTCGGTACTACGAAAAAATATGTTTATTTTATTTACATATATAATATTTAATACATTTTAGATATAAATAATAATTATATTATACAATTTACTTATTTTACTCTTTCTTCATTAAAATAATTATTCTATCATGCATTTCACTATTAATATAATTTACATTATTATACATTTTCATATAATATGATTCAAGCAGAATTTTAGAGCTCCATCTGAATTATGCATACAAAATGTATCAATTTCGCTATGCATAAAGATCTTGATAACAGATTTTAAAATATTCCGTTTTGCATAGTTTTTAATTAGTTAATGCAACCAAATGAACCATTATAGAGTAACTGTTGCGGAAAAAAGTCAAGTGTGTCAAACAATTTTCCAAAAGGGAGACCACGTCGGAGCCAACAATATAACTGAAGGGCTATAATATATAGCAGCTTATATATATTTGTATGCAATCGATAACGAATATGCGTATGACAAAAATTGAGTTCACATTTCATTTGCATTCTTATTTGTTCATTAAACAATTTTATTTACATTTTGAATGAGTTACAAATTGTTTGTTAAAATCGCAAAAATTAATTAATTCTATTTTTTCAATGCATACTGAATTATTATCTTTGTGGTTTGTTTGCATTAATCGTCAACTTTATGTCTGATAAACTCAAAAATTTTTAAAAAGTAAAAAAAATAAATTAATAAATTAAACTGAACTAATTACAATAATTTTTCTTATCATAATTCATAACATTATTTTGTGTAATAAAAGTTTTTTTCAGATAAAAAGAAAATTTTGTTACAATAAATATTTTTTGTTTGAACGATAAATTCATTAAAGCTAATATTTCTGTTGTACAAAGGTACAAAAGGTTGTTTCGCCGTAAACGTAGCTATTCGATCGCTGTTCACTTGACCGTAATGTTTTTAATTTCGTTTGTGTTCTCGATATTCCAAAATGTTGGTAAAGTTGTCACGTGCACGTTTTTATGCAATTATGTGACTTATTGCAAAATTAAAATTTTGCGTTAATTATTAACACAGAAATACAATTATGTATTTAAACATCTCTATATAGCATAATTCTGTACATAGTGTATATTATTTAGTGCTAAAAGTAAAGATACGTAAATATAATACAATTTGTGTAACTTATAAAAAAATCGAAAAGTTCTTTTTGGTTTTATTTATATAATTAATAATAACTGATAATATTAATTACATAGATTTATAAACATAAATTATATCATTTTTCATAGCTATGTTTATTTATTTCGTATGTAGAATAGAGTGTCTCCATACGTAATAAAAATTTACATGGACATTGGAAAAATTAATCCTATATTTTAACAAGCGACACGAAAAATCTTGTATATCAATTCGAAATAATTGTAATCATTTTGGTATAGGAAATGCATGAGAACAAAGCGGCGTCCTTATTATATCTCTTATATATACTGTCTGATGAAATTGGCTGAGATTGAAAGCGGTCAGCCAGGGAAAATTAACTGAAAGCAAAAAGAGAAACAAAAGAACTTAGTGAAACAAAGCAGAGATAAACGAGGAAATAAAGATGAGTTGAGGAATAAGAAAAGCGAATGAAAAGTGACCCAACTTCCTTTCTCATTTCACGTTACTTTTCCTTCTCAAGACGATGTATTTTCTGCCTTTTCGCTTTCCTCGAGGGACGAGTTGGAAAGGCAAGGTGAAAATACGTGAGAAGTAATGATGCTCCCGCGCGATACAAATTGAATCTTTACTTTCATTTCAGTCATTCTGCACCCCACAATACCTTCACCTACCCCCTCTCACGTTTTTTCTTCATCCAAATCGATCGCGCTTTCCAATAAAATTGTCGATTTCGTAGTAATTTCGAATTTGCTTTTGCCTTCGTTCATGTCTTAATAAAAGTTACTTCATTTTCCCCGACGTGTTTTTCTTTCTTTTCTTTTCCTTTTTTTGAAGCTTCTTGTCTCTCGTCTCTCTTTAATATCTACCACTCTAATTTCACAAATGTTTGAAAATAATCAAATCATTTATCACGAAGTACTTTGTCGACAAATTAATTTGATTATAATTTATTTCAATTCCAATTATTTGATGGAAAAGTCATAACAAAAATGCTTTTGCAGAATTTATTTGTTCCTTCAAAGACGATGTCAAAGCAAACGACAAGAATGGGACAAATAAATGGCGATAAAAAACGTAAAATTAGCAAAATTAAAAGAGAACGATTGAAAATCTCATTGTCGATTTGCAATTTTCCCAACGAACGCGTAATTCACTTAACGGCTCTTCTCTCGAGATTCATTGATTTTCTCATTGACGAAAATGATTTTGTTGTTCTATTTTTGTGATCAGAAAAGAATATCATTAACGACTGTTATTACCCTTAATACATTTTTATCGATTGTAAACAAGTAATTCATAATTTCGAGTTTATAAACATAGTTTGATTTCACGTTAAATATTAAATTACGTTTCAGTTATTTGCAGTTTTGTATGTTTCATATTTTTCTTATATTTAACGATTTTTTAATGTTTATAATTTTGTAAAATTACCGAGTTTGTTGAAACTCAAATAACCCCAATTTACTTTGATATGAGCAGCAAAATAAGTTTGCAATCATCTATGTAAACTTTGATAATTTTCATTGTTTAATATTTGCATACTGTTAGTAGTTAGTAATATTATAATTAGGGATGATGAGTGATTATGGCGACGTTTCCATTCGAATCCATTAAACCTTTATTTGAATATCATTAAATAATCGCACACCATTCAACTTTAGAAATGCTATCGATAACGTAAATTTGTTCTTCGCAACACATAATTTTAAGTTTCGAATTTATTATAAATACCTTAATAATTCTATATTTATTATACAGATATAATTATTATAAATAAACAATTATGAACATTAATAAATGAATGTAATGGATTTAAGGACAATTTAATAACATTTGTTTTATTTATACTTAATGAGGCGTTATTTTATAAATAAATGAAATTTTAAAAAATCTTTGACAATTTATTATTTTAGATTAATTATTATAGATATCTTGTCAAGTAATGGTTCTGAATTGCACATTCGACAGAATCCTTTTACATGTCAGTTATTAATTACCTGATAATTTTGGATTACAATCAAATTAAGCACCATATGCTTATACGCTGCCATCTGCAAATTTCAGGCAGTATCGATATTAACCAAATAATTTAATATGTATAAATAATTAAATTCACTTATTCGCATATTTTCCATAATGCAATATATTAATTTATTGAATATCAGTATATAGCTTGACACAGAACGATGTATGTATATAAAACATAATTAATTCAGCTATATATATTGCAGAATTTTTATTGTATGCTGGTTGGTATGAAATTGTACGTGCTGGTATAAAAAAATTTCTAGATATATAATTTGTTAATGATATCAATCAACACAATTTTAACAGCTTTAACATAGATTTTATTATTAAAATTATTGCAGTTTATTTATTATTACAAAAGATTAAAATAGAAAATATAATGTATTATTCCAGAATTCCAGAAGTGAAGCGAAAATATTTGAAAACATTTTTAATTTATTAAAATAGATTCTTTACTTGAAAATGATATTTTATCGGTCATTTTTATCGACACAGAAATGTACATCTAAATTGTACTGCATTTATTAATACTGAATTTCCGGAGAATAACAAGTTTTTTTCAGTAACAATTTTAAAATAGAAAATAAATTGTTATAAAAAATTTAATCACATCATATATTCCACTTTTTCCCAGTTTAGATAACGACAAAACTATGATAAAACTTTCAAGTTGTTATTTGTCATTCGAAAACGTCAAAAGTTGTCGTTACTTGAAGAAAACATTGAGAGGCAGAAGTGCTCTTCGATTTAAACTTGTTACAGTAAAACACATTGTATTTTCAAAATAATTCGTCGCTAAGATAAGTCGTGTTTCCGCGTCGTTGTTTCATCTTAAAGTAAAACCTTATCTGGTCAGAAGGTTAATCTCGTGATATCTGGAGCGCAAAATCTTATCTTTCCAACAGTCAGCGTGACGGTTCTTGGCTAAACTAACTTTTCTTGTCGCGCGTAAAATAAACGCATTCGTCAAGCTGTTCATACAAAGTACCTAGTTATTTGCATTAGAACGTTGTAACTTAATCGACAATTTCAACAATTCCTCACGATAACTTTGCTTTTCTACGACTTCCATTCAGTATTATTATCAAATAATTGCAGATACTTAATTCTCGCCTTCCATATTTGAAAAATAAAATACAAGAAAAGTTTACAAAAGACTTTTATAAATGATTTAAAATTTAATATTTTTTTTTCATTTAAGATGTCATAATACCAAAAATATAATGTTCAAAAATGTATTTACTAAAATTTTATTCAGAAATAAGATTTTTATACATACTTTTGTACAGCTGATTTAATATTGTTATTCATATTGTAATATATATACAAAATTTACATTATTGTATATAAAGAGACACATTCTGTAAAACAAAATTAAACATTCTTACAATGTCTAGTATGAGGGATTATAGAAACTTGTTTAACTAATTTAGAACTTTGAAACTTTAATGATTTCCGTCTTAGAATGTTTAATTAATTATAATAAAGCATAATTAAAACACTGCAATTTCATAAAATATAAATAGAAATAAATTTGAATTTGACAATCTACGTTATTATTTATTTTCAATTAATAATATATTATTATTAAATAGATAAATCGGACTATTATAGAAATTCATATTAATGCAGAAAAGTGTAATGATTCTTTATTTTTAATGAATTTTGAAAATTCATTAAAAAACAGTATGTGAAATAATAATCATAATAAAAGTTTTATATAAAAATAAAAAAATAATGGAAATTATAATCAGATCAATTAATTCATTTATTTGATTCTCAGTCAATATATTTTTCATTGTTCCAATTATATATGAAAAACCTTAACGAATTTTCTGTTTATAATAATTTAAGATTTATTAATTATATTTCTCAACAATAAGTCGATTTAATTAAAGATTATACGTATATATTTAACAGAATCTTATGATAATAATAAAATTTCAGTCATGTCAAAATTACAACACTCACATACCAAACATCAAAAAATCGTTCAATAACTAGATACATTTCATAAAGATACAATTGATTTGCTCAATATATTTTTGTTAAATTATGCTTATCTCGACTCCATCGCTTTTCACATTCGCCTTGTCGTTCGCTCAGAGATGTTCCCGTATCCGGCAATCCTGGCTCAGGCTTTGCAAGGTGGTCAATCGTCGTTGGACGAGCACATTGATCATCGGAAGAAAGTTGGCGGCACAATGAAACCTCGTTACTATTTAATAAAGTTGATAATACTAAA
>JABFPJ010001182.1:0-27947 GCA_022817425.1 Gryon sp. ZL-2020 | reverse complement strand
AACAAAAAAAAAAAAAAAAACAGAAACGTGTTATTTGGTTTTTTATTTAATTTAATATAAATTAATTTTTGTCTTTAAAAAATTTAATAAATTATTTAAATTTAAGAAATTTAAAAAATATAAATTTACTGTATTTTTATTTCTAAAGTTTACATGGAAATTTTTCTTCTTATTTATTAACCATTTGAAAAGTTTGTTTCAGTATAAATTAAAGAGAAACAAATTGTTAAGATAAAATTACGAAAAACAATGATTGCTTTTAATATGTATATAATGTATTGGGTTTCGGGCGAATAGACGTCCAAGTCAAAACAGATGAATAAAAGATTGGATACAAGGCCAGGGAGCACGTGTTTAACTCGAACATACAGGTTTTCGATTTTCTTACTTTTCTTATCATCTGTATTCTTTTCGGTTGGCTTCTGATAAATATGTGCCGCAGGACTGCAAAAAGACCATCGCCAAACCCGTTTGTGTCTTTTAATCGGTACAATCAAGACAAAAATGACAAGCTACAAACAAATAAACCAATAAATACATAAATGCACATTTTAAGCATCTTTCAACGCACAAAATTTATGACAGTTATTATTGTATTATATATACAAGGAACTTAATTTCACTTTAAATGTTTAACCAAAAGTAGATAATTTTATCCAAAATTGCACAAGAAAAATGTTTCCTACAATTTATGCCTTCAAAAGGGCAAATAAAATCTTATCTTATCTTGATGGCAGTATTTTTATTGCAGATTTAGAGTTTTCTCAAGAAAAGACTAAACTTCAATAATTTTGTCAACTGATGCAATCATTTATTTTAAGTCTTTTTTGTTTTCGAGAAAGTTTTACTGTTTTTTGTTTATTTTTGTTTGTATTGTTTATTTACATTCAAATGATTAATTAAGAGAAACATATGTTGAATTCATTATTTTAAATAATAAAAATAAACAAAAAAAATGATCTAAATATTTTATTAATAGCAACTTTGGTTTGTTTCAAAAATGATTTGTCTTCTGACAAACGGATATCATTGATAACACAAATACGTCAAAAACGACCTCTATCGTGTAAACGAAACATATAAACATTTATTTGTGCGCGATTAGCTGCTAATATTAGGATCAATAAATTATTAGTCGCGCGATAATGCTATTAATAGCACGAAAGATATATTTTCGTTCAAGATTGAACTTTAACAAGAATAAGTGATATTTACTAATGTCACATATCAATTTTGCAGCAAAATTTCCGATATTATATGTCTCGGGAAAGATAATAAATGATGATGTTCGTGGCCATATTTCCGGTCAAAATGTGTTGGCGTATAATTTATAAACAATTCTTTTTTGAATAAACATGTTTATTGTGTTCACCAAAAGCATCGGCCAAACAAACGTTGAAACAATAAATATCGAATGAACATTTAGAAGCGCATAAACATGTAAAATATGTTTATTACTGTAACTTTCCGAATAAAAAGATAAAATAAAAATAGAAATGGGTATAAGTGATTTTAAAACAGACAAATGAAGAAAATTATTTGATAAAGAATAAACAAAAAGAGTTCTATTAAGACCGATGTATTTTTGATGAATAAAAAAAAAAGAATGATTTCAAGGATTTGCAGGATCATTTTCACATCACTCATAAAAAAAAAAAAAAAAAAAAAAAAAAACATTTTTTTGTCTGACCATAAAAAGGGGTTACATTCAAAAGTTTATGTTCGTGTTTACTTGAACCAGGAAGTTTACAAAACCTTGTGTTCACTCGAGTCAGAAGGCCGCATTAAAAGAACATAAAAACAGTGCATTCATGTTTAAATTAATGCTGCTCAAATAAAAATGAAATTATTCTTTTTTCTCGCGTTGCAGAATCTTTTCGCCACAATTTTAATTTGATTTCAATGTATAAATATCAAAATAGTTCTTTCTTCTCTTCTTTTTAGATTCATTGCAATTTCAATGATTTTAAATATTTTATTTGAAATATGTACATGGAAATTTGAAAAATTAATGTTAAATTATTTAATTCATTTTATACATGAATTTTCAAATGTTTAAACATTCCAAAGATTGATAAAAATAAGCGATTGTTTAAACAGTTTCTATTTTGACTTGTAACTATTCTTAAATCTGATTATTCTCATCAGTGAATTATAGTTATAACAAATGCAAAATTAATGCTTTTTAAGTTTTCTGAAAGGTTTAGGTTAATTCTACAATATGTTCTATTAAAGTAAATTGTTTGAATAGGTTTAATGCTAAGTTTTATATTTATAGTACAATGTTTACTGAATAAATACAAATATTAAGATACTCAAAAATAACTATTCTTAAAAAAAATACTAATATAAATGTAGAAAAGTGAATGAATATTCAAAGAGAAAATTTTATGCGCAACTTTACTCGGCGAAAATAAACGAGCTTAGTCATAGAATGTCTAACTTTATAACAAATGATAAACATGTGATAATAGTGGTATAGATCAGGTCGGTAATATAATTCTTGTGTAATTTCAAACGTCATAACAGTTTACATCAAAATTTCCTTCGGAAGCATAATTTTTCTTGCACGTGCGTCGAAAATACATCTTTTCTTCCATCAGAAGTGGCACTTTCTCGCAATCAGAAAGGAAAATATTTTTTTCGTTACTCGGGGAGGGAAAATGCCATTTTCCTCCCTAGGGAGATTTAGGAAAATGGCTTTTTTCCCTCCCTCGTAACGTAAAATATAGTACGCAACATGGGAGATGATCGGAAATTCGTTTCCCTTGTTGCGTAATGTACTATTTTCTCACACGTGTATCGAAAACACGTCATTTCTTCTCTCACAAGTGGGACGAAAGTGGAACTTTCTCTCTCTCGGGAGGAAAAGTTAGTATAACTTAAATAAGTGAAACAATTTTTTGTAACTAGTTACTTTTCATCACTCTAGTTACTTTCCATCCCTCTGGAGGAAAAGGACCACTTTTATCCCACTTTTGAGAGAAGAAAGACCCTTTCGATACACTTGTAAGAGGAAATGTGAATGAAATTTGATAATAATCGTTTAAAATTGGTAACTTTTCTCCCTAAGATATTTTTATAGTTAATATAGATTTTGGTTCAACTATCAAAGAAAAAGTAAACGTCAGTTTGAGGTTTTCAGGTTACTGTTCCGTTAGGTTTTTTTTAATAATTATTTTTCATATAATTATGTAACAAAAAAATAGACAAAAAAATATGATATGAATAATTAAAAAGATTAGATGTAAAACTGTGTGAAAGATGAGTAAAATGGAACTCAACTCACCAGTCACGGAAAAGCACGTTGGCTGCGATTAAAATGTCTGCAAATAGTGTTGTCACCGGCGGGACGTACGGAAATATGACGGGGGCAAATACGGTCGCAACTCCACCGTTCCGTTGATGCAGCGTCTCGTACTTGTTGAAGAAATTGGACAGATAGTCGAGTAAACGATAATGAGAAGACGGTAGTGTCGACAAGAGATCTTTAGTCGTTGTAATCCAATAATCGTAGTTATTTAAGTGATGGCCTAAAACACCACATTTGTTCTTTTATTTCAATTGAAACATTAGTTTTTATTTTTTTTTATATGCAAAATTAATATTTTATAACATTCATAGTAATCTGTACCATAAAGACATTAAGTTAAATTTTATATTATAATAATGAGTCTAGAATATGTTATATTGAATTATTTGCTGGATTATTTTTCTCGAAAAAAATTGATACTAAATTATCTAAAGTAACTAACAAATTAACAAAATTAAAGAGAAAAATAACTCAATAAAATAATTAACTAAACTAAATGATGTAACTATAAAAAGTAGCAAAACTATTTCATTAAAAACTAGCAATAAAAAAATAAAAAATTAATGTAACTAAGAATAATAACTATCTAATCTACCTATACGTAGGATAAAGTTACATAAAAAATTAATAATTTTTAAGAACAATTTACTAGAATGTCCAATAATGTGAGAATAAATATAAATTTCCTATACAAATTACTCAATTTTTTCCACTAAAAAGTATTAATTTTCTGATACAATGTCATAGAAAAACGAAGAATTTTAACTGAAATTTCTTCACGATTTTAGAATTGTAGAAAAAACTTAATGACTAAACTAACTGAAAAACTTGCTTAATTAAACAGACTAATTGTTTCTTTTTATTTTCTTTTTTGATGAAATTAAACTTGTGCCGAATTTTCTGATAACACATTTGTTTAACAATACAGATTATATACAAGGAATAATTTTGTATATAATAATAATAATAACAATACATAATGACAAATTGTCCATTTGACCAATTTTGCGGAAATCTATAATAATGCGTCTACTCACTTGAATAAACGTGTAACAATTTGGTAATTAAAGTCGGTGGCACAAGAGGTTGCGGAAGCTCCTTCAAATACTGTCTGAGAAGAGTCGCCGCGGTAGCGGGACAAGATGCGGCCTCGAGGTCGGCATCACCGCGACGCTCTAAAGCAGCCCTCAGTCTTTCAGCGAGTCTGGGATTACCGCCGGATAAGCGAAAGACCGCGATATTTTCAAATCCATGATTCTCGATGTACGTGCACAAGCGATGAACAACGTAAGGCACACCTGTGTCCTGATAGGGCTCTACCACCTCCAACGAAGCGCCAAACACACGATTTGATCCGCCGCTTCGACCCAATAATGTCCCAGTCAAAACACGTTTTACTCTGGCCAAGCGTGATTCTTCCTGAATATTTGGAACATAAATCAAATCACAATCTTAAGTCAACAACTTTTTTTGATACTACTTTTTTAGATACCTTTTTTCATTTATTTCATCATTATCAGATAATTTTGTGGATTGGAGCATATGGCGTTTTCTTTGATCATTTTTTAACTGGGTTTAAAAGATTTTAGTTTTTTTTAAACACAGCTTTTTTATTATAACTGACAAAATAAATGTTGATTAATTAATTAAACGTTAGTTAATAGGTTATAACATTTTTTTTATGACCTTATAAGAGGATGTCAACTAGTGGAAATCGAAATTTCTACTAGCAATCTAGTATGAGATTGCTATATACTCGTCTTGAATCGGCAATTTCTCCCTAGTTGAGGACGATATTTTTTCTCACCAGTGTATCGAAATAGTATATTACGCCCGAGGGCGATATGACGTTTTTCAGTCTTACAAACCTCGCCTTCGGCTCGGATTGTAAACTTCGCACGAGGAAGGGATTTCTGTTTGTTTCCCATGGTGCAAACAATATTTTTCGTTACGAGGGAACGAAAAAACGCACTTTTCAAAAACCTCCTAGGAGTGAAAAGTATGTTTTTCGTGGCTGAGTAACGAAATAGTATATTACGCCCGAGGGCGATAAGACGTTTTTCGGTCTTGCGCAGCGGAGCGAAAGTTGGAACAAGCACGCATCAAGTACCGAAAGCGAAGCTTTCGGTGCGAGAGCGCTGTTAGTTCCAACTTTCTCCGCTGCGCACGATTGAAAAGGTCTTTTCTCTTTCGAAAAGTGAGATAAAAGTGGCATTTTCCCTCCTGAGAGATGGAAAATAACTATAGTGATGGAAAATAACTAGCTAAAAAATTGTATGCACCTTGAAGTGGGAGAAAGTGCCACTTTCGTCCCACTTTTGAGGGAAGAAAAGACGTGTTTTTGATACACGTGTGAGAACAATTATTTTCCCTCCCTAGAGAAAAAAAGTTTTACTTTTATCCCACTTTTTGGGGAAGAAAAGATCTATTCTGATGCACTTGTGAAAAAAAAAATATCTTTCGCAATTACGCAAAATTTGCCGATTCCACTCGTGTTCATTGAGAATCAGTAATATTTCTCCCTTGTTGCATAGTATTGCTACAAGTACATCGGTCTTTTTTCTCGACAAGTGGGACAAAAAAAATCTCTCGTTAAGGAGGGAAAGTAAAGTTCTATTACGCTATTTAAGGGATGAAAATATTTCGTTTTTCGCCCGAAGGAAAGGAAATGCCATTTTCATGTTTTCGATGCGCATGTGAGACAAAAATATTTAAAATGTATATAAATGTAGGTAAAGTAGGCATTCCTTCAGTTTGACATCCTCTTAAAATCATCATATTATTTATTGGAATCATTAAAAATTAATATTGTGTAAGGGTAATTGTGGATGTTAAAGTAAAGGTACATTGACATAATTGTCTAAAACCGGCGGTTTTACCTTATTGTGAGATTGACGTGAGCGCGTAGGACTACTCGGAGATCTATGATGCTGATGGTTGTGATGATGAAGTGGTTCCTGCTGAGGACGTCTCATCCCAGTACGCCTGCACCGCGACCCACTGCCGCACTGCCAATTGTTGCAACAAACAGCCGCGTTAACATACTTCATATTCAACCCTTTATCTACTTTTCTCCCTCTCAACTCACTTAATGAATCACGATTATTAATATACAGTTGACTTTTGTTTTGTATTTCATTATAATCAACATTAATGATCATCTCATTACGTCCCTCATTTTTCATTCAGCTAGGTTTTTAATAGTTCTATTTTTTTTCGTAAAAGCTAAATTTAAGAGTTAAACTTTAATGAACTTTTATTAAAGTTTGTAAAACTTTAGCAACCGTCTGAGGAATATCATAGATAACTCAGTGTCTGAAGTTCAAACAAAAACTGGCTTCGGCTGAGATTTCACGGGCGCAGGATCGGAAGAACGTGCCAAAATAACGATTCATTTTACGCAATCGGCTGGACAGGTGCCACGCGACGACGCATTTATTTTCCACGTTCAAAATCCGTGGGAATTAGTTTCATTGGCAGCGCTAACAATGTTTGTCGTGAACAATTTCGGCCAACTGATGGAACAACAAACATTAATGATTAAAAGATTCAAAAATCTATATATAAAAATAAATATTTGTTTAATAGAAATCGGAAATAAATATACTGAACCAAATGATGTATTTTTTGTTGTCCTCTAAGAAATTGTTTTATCAGCTAAAATTGAAATAAGAAATGTTGTTTATAATCTTTAGTTGTTTATTAAGTAAAAGAATTTGTAAGTAGCTGTAAGTAATAAAACATCTACTGACAAATTTATTTACACATTCGTGGAACAATTGATGTTATATATAAAAGAATGTTTTTGTTGATACTACAGAATTCGGGTCGAATCAACAAATATATTGTTCGCTATTAACGAGACTTTCATCACACAATGGAAAAGTCTTTCAAGGACAAGTTTTGTCACCAAAGACATTTTTGTACAAACCGTCATTAAAAATGAAAATAAAAGTCCAATTATTTTGCACAAATATGTGTTGGTATAAATGCATATCAAATCAATTAATCAAGTAAAGTTAATGCGATATACTAAGCCCTGTTTGTTTATAAAGTGAGTTCCGTAAGAACTTTAAAAAATACACTTCGTTCATAAAGTTCATTATTAACTCTGAATATATAATAAACTACATAAAATAGAATTTTCACTTATTTAAATTTATATAGTCATTTCAACTTTATATTATTTTATATTATGTTATGATGTTGACGGTCGTCATTTAACATTTGCAAATTTTGCAAATGTTAAATGACGGTTGTATTGTACTGGATAATCGAGGTTCTACTGTACCAACTAAAAGTGCCGGAATGGGCAACAATTGATGTATCGATAAAAGCCAACTAACTGCGGCAAACTTCAGTTTCTTGTTACTATATATTTTTAATATTTTGCATTCAAAAATGAAATACTGCACTCGTCAAGTTAATTTGTTGACTTATTTTATTGGGTAGTTTATGTTTATTATATTATATATATATTATATATTATTCCATCAAACAACTTGTAATAAGCTAAACTGGAAGGTTATTGGTAAGCTGTTTTGCTATATTAGTGACAAAATACTGCATCTGAAGATTTTAGTTTTGTTAAAATACATTTAAGAGACAAACGAAACAAAACATTTATCAGCAAACACAATACACGGAAGCAGTTAAAATAAACAAGTTTGATGCGCAAATGTTTGATTATTCAATAAATTAATGCAAAAATTGGGTTCTACACTTTGAAGTTATTATGTCGATAAGTATATCGAAATAAGTAAGTCAAAATAGCTTATCCATTAGTAAGCAAATTTGATCTTGAATGTCGGTCGGTTAAAGTGTCTTATTTTTCTTCTCAGTATACATAATACTTACAATGCACTCTCTCACGACTCTCCACAGGTTGAAGTACGGCGAGTTCAGTCTGAAGTATGCGACAGGTGAGTCACCCCGTAAACAATGATGCCAAATATCAAAAGCGACCAATGCAATGCAATAAAACTGGTCACCGACTTAACCGATTTTTGTTCAATGTCACGAGCCAATAATGATTTTAAAATCTTGGCCTCTCGACAGTCTTACATATGTTTCAATTTTTTACATTATTTTCAAACTATTTTCACGTATCATGTACTTTATTTTTTCTTTAAATTACAGAAAAAAAGAATAATGAACACCCGAGTCTATAAACACGAAATTACACTATCATTAGGAAGAAGCTGCGACAAAAAAAGGAGGAGGACGAGAACGAGAGCGCACTTGAACAATTCTTTTGTTTATCTTGAGTTATAATGATTAATTTTGTTAATGATTTATTTGTTATATTATTTCTCTTAAACGACACGTTTTGATATCAACGTGTTACAGCACTAAGTGATCAGACGTCGGTTTAAGTTCTGGATTCATGTCCCGATCGCGGCACATTATAGGCCCCTTTGTCTAGGCACAGGGCACTGCCTATGGTTGCTTCAAAAAGTGAGTTGATACAAGCCGTAAAGTAAGCATCGAGGGACACCCGCAATGCGATGCTACTAGGTCACCAGATAGTTCTTAGCCCTAGCATCCTATGATCTCTTTACAAACTTTTAAATCACCGACTTCCTGCAAAAAAAGAAATCAAACAAGTGTATTAGTATTAATTTACGTGATGGATTATTTTAATGATTATCAAAAATAATTATATAGAGTTTTTCTGTCAACATTTAATAGAGCAAATTGACGTATAAAAATTAAAGTAGAAAAAAAAAAGATTTTTTTCCTTAATTTATTTAGATTTTCTTTAAATAAAAGTTCCGTTGTTTGACTTTGTTAATTTCCATTCGATGTACATCAACAGACGATTATTAGTATAACGAAACAACTAAATATAAATGCGTCTCTCTCTCTTATTAATATACGTCTGAATTTCTGGCAAACAATTAATAACGAGTTATTCTCATCGTCGTATTTAAATGTAGATTTTGCATTAACAGCTTTTTATTGTCTACCAAAAAGAAGATCAATTATTTAAAACGTTCAAAAGTATCTTAAAATTTTATTTTAAAGGCAATTTAAAATAAAATGTTTATCATTCTTATAATAAAAATTATATATTTAAAAAAATCTAAGCTAAATAAATATTTTAATGATATCGTTAGATAAGTCTATAAAATCATCTGAATCGAATTACTAATATTTTCTACAAATTTTTATTGTATTATATAAATTTGAACATTTTAATCAAACAAACTCAACTTCATATGTTTTGTCGAGTTATTTTATGTTTATATTTATAATATTATAATACAATTTCAATCAAATGACGAAATAGTATTTTGATTTTGAAAAATGAACTACAAAACGCTAACAGATTATTGGCACATTAAATTCTTGAATCCATAGAAATTTGATATGCGGTAAGTGAAGCCTGTGCAATGATAGTATACGTAATAAGCCTTACACTTGAATCCAAGTCACCTTTGGCTGTTTTGAACGTTTCAGTGCTTAGCATGAAACGACAGATGCAGATTCCAACACAACCAAATGATATATATACATCCAACATTTATATCGCGGTTAGTCAGCATCAGCATATATATAAAAAATTTACATCAAATTTATGTAAAGATAACTCCATATTGATACGAAATATTTGTTTACACAAATAGTTTGCATTGAACTCATTTTTGTGATTTGACAATTAAACGTTTTTAAAATGTGTTAAATGATCATATTTGTATACCAATATTAATTAAATATACTAATGAATATAATTAATGAAATATCTTTTTTAATAATTCAAAAAATTTGATCTTGAATTTGATATTGAAGGCAAAAACACATATTTTCCAATAAATCCCTAAAGCTGCTTCCAAAATATTGTTCAATTTTAACCCAATTTTTGAATTCCTTAAATAGTCAATTATTTCCTAATACGTATAATTTATTAATGTTTTTGTGCAAACATTTGTTTATTTTCTATAATTCTTATTAAAGAATTTTACTTTAAATTAATTAAATTAAAATTAAAAATAAAAAGGAAAATGTTACTTCTAATTTAAAACAAAAATAACATTGTTACATTAGAATTTTGATTAATACAAATAAAGTAATTAAAGGTTATGTTTCAAAACCAAATTTTTTACAAAAAAACCAATTTAAAGATGGTTATTATTTAATTTAATAAATTTGACTAGTTTATAGACATATATTAATCATTATGTACACTGGAAAAATAATCATTAATAAATTTCAAACATTCAAAAATTGGGTGAAAATTGAGCAATATTTTAGACACTTTGGGGAATTGCGCCTGCGCCGATAGACAGATGACTTTATGCTCATAACGAGCTTTTCCGGTCCCGAGTTAATGCTCTTAGAGAGATTCGAGTGGATCTAAATCTTTTGCAATAAAAAAGTTGAATGAATCTTATGCGGGAAACATGACGAAGCGTTTTTCCAAATTTGTTTATTGTTTATAAAGTTATTAACAATTTTCAGCGAAAATAAAGGGTCAAAAATTTTGTTCGTTTTTTTTTATCGAAAAATTTGAATATTTTCGAATATAAGTCTAAAGATAATATTTGCAAATTTTCATGACTTTTAGGTCAATACAGCAGTCAGGGCATTTCTCGTACTGGGGCAACATCACTCAGATAGAACACTAACGCCACCTGCGTACGTGCATTTTTTCCAGATTTTATAATCGATTTATGTTCTTCGATATATAAATAAACTTCTGTGAAAATTTGAGATCATTGCAACTTGTAGTTTTTTGTAAATTCACTCTTAAATAAACTTTGGGTTAATTTTTTCACAAAAAAACGAAAAGACCCCTTAATCCACAAAAAAGATAATTAATTAAATTTTATTTTTATTATATATATATATATATATGGATCTATGTCATTTGGGCTAAAATGACATTTTGGCTAACAACTAAAAGTATATCTATATTCATATTATATATAGATATATATGTAATGATTAGCCTAAATGCCATTTAGCCAAAATGTCACTGACCCATATATATATATATAAATTAATTAAAAAAATATTAAATTGAAGTAAACAAATATATGTGTAGGTAATTATTCCAGAGAGTAATTTTTTGCGTACGATTTATGTAAACATTGCTGCACAATGTGAAGTTGTCTTTGTATACAATTGCTACAATGTAGACTATTAGAGAAATTATCATAAAAGAATCGCAAATATTCGATGAGAAAGGCCTTTAAAGTATTTGAGAAATAAATGCTCGTGGATCGTTGCATTTAATCAGAAAGTTTAATGAAAATTTAATGAGAAAATTACGCAATGTGTGATGCCGGCGCAAAATGACAATTTCATTTTTAAATGCTTACAATCGTTCGGTTCGATTCAACTACGTGTGTTTGAATCATAATAAAATAGATATTATAAACGACGAACATCTGTCAGAGCCCGGAGAGACTAGAGTCGAAGTTTCCAGACTTACACTTCCAGTGTCTCTGTCTCGCTTATTGCAAATCGATAACTCCTACGTACAACAACAATATCCATTAACCAATTCACTAGGTTCTTATTTATAACGCAAATGTATATATGCATGTAAACACAAAAATATAAATATAAACGACTCGTCGCATTTTCATTATTCGACTTTTAATTTACGCAAAAACTCCCTGAAAAATGCAAAGCTTTTGGAATAGAGATATTCCATGGATTAAAAGTTTAAAAATATTTTATTGGATAAGTCAAAGTATACAAAGATTAAATGCAACGTTGAAGAAAATTGTTGGACGGGGGGAGGAATCCAAATGAAATGCGGATTATTACGTTATCAAACGTTAATTTATTATGTAACAATTGCTTATCCAACGGTGAAGTTCAAAATGAATATTTGTTATAATGAAAAGTACTTGTTTCGTAAAACAAAAATTATTAACATTACAAGAAATGAATGTTGAACCAATGTTATTATACAACAAAAACATGGTATTTGAAAATATCTTATGTCTGCAGTAGCAACCAAAGAAAAGTATCATCTTCTAAGAATAGCAAACACGAAATGTTGATATTCATTTCAGATAATTAATGTAATGTTAAGCAGATGGACCAACTAGTTAGACAGATATTATAATAATAAGCAGACAGTATCATAATCTGAAGTAAAATATTGTTTTAATAATGAATGAAAAATCAATTTCCATAAGTAATCCAACACATTTTGTCGATGTTCACGAATTAAGTATAAATACGTGAGGATCTTTAAGTTTGTCAAGAAACTTAAATAAAAATACGTTGCAATGAAATACATAAAAGTAGAAAAAATATTGAACAAATGTTTGTATTGAACAACTGAAATTGCACGAGCACATATATTGAATTCAGTTTGAACCAAGTCTTATCATTGACTTAATTGAATGTGTTTGACAGCTCGTTCATACATTAATTTGATTTTAATGATTTCGTTCATTTGATCAACTTCCTGAAATGCATGTACTACAATTCATAAGCAACCATCATAATCATAAACAAATCGGGGTATACAAAAATTGCACTAATCGAAGGTAATCAGAAACCGAATGATTAAAAACCGATTTCAGTCTGAGAAACAAAATTGATGAGAGAGTGAAATTGTCTTCCATCATGAAGAATGAACGATAAATCTTTCGTTATAAGATATTAATTCGTACAGATATGGGTTAATTGATATTCAGCATTAAACATTTATCGATCAAACATTGGTGTAATAATGCGGTCACAAAATTGGCATTTGTTTTGTTAAGCACGAAAAATGTGTGCAAAAGTGTAGCTTCATTGATTTTGCATGAAGCTTTAAATTTTGTGTAATTCCGCATTTCAACATTATCATTCAAATATCTTCCACACTAACGAAACAGTAAATAATAACGATAGTGTTAAAACGACATCTTACTTATACATAACATTCATTTTTTTATTAAAAAATGACCAAAAAAAAGATGGAAAAGAAGAAGAAGTAAAAGATGAAACAAATAATTAGAAAAATACCTGCAAGAAGGTTAAGTGACAAATCAAAGTTCACTGTGTGATGTCAAACGAGCACATGTTCACACTATTACGCGCACGGGGGCAGGGGCGGGGGAGGGGGGATAAAATGCGATTATCGCGTGGACAATCGAGGGGCGATTACGGGTGGTGGAGGCAAAGAGTGCGAGAGGACCAAAAAGGTCCGTCTTCGGAAACGAAAGAAGATTACGTTGCACGGAGACCGACGGCCGGCACGAAAACAGCGGATTTCGCGAGCCGCCTTTAAGCTTCGCGTTAACACCGTGTCGCTCGTCTCCCCTGTCCCTCGGGCCACCCACGTAAATTCGTACAAGGGCGCATGCACAGACGCGCGTAATCAATAGAGAGACGCGGTCACGTGAGGAGCCACCGAGACGAGATCGAGAAAGACGATACACGGTGCATTATACGCGAGACACGCCAGGCCGTTTTACTTTGTTGACGAGCGCATGCCGCGAGTAAACAACCTCCCCCTCCCCTCCCCTCCCCTTCCCGCCCCCTCACCCCGCCAACAAAGATCAAACCAAAGAATGGGTGGAAGAACGGGGCGGGAGCAGCAGTGAAGCATATGCAACAAGACCGTTGAAATTGCGCTGAGTCGGTGTCGTCCTGGAGTTCTTAGACGATCGATCTCGCGAACCTAAACGAAAGTTCAAAGACAAAAATGACAAGTCGATTTATAAGAGCAGCAAAATGAAAGTGGAACGAGGTCCAAGTTCAATTCCCATTGAGATTAGAAAAAAAAAAAAGATTAATGCAATTTTAGAATTGTTCATTGGGATTCAATTAGAAATTTGAACTGATAATTGACTATTGAATAACCGAAGAGGGTAGGCAAGTGCCACCTCCATGTTAGCTTAGGTTACAGGTTGAGTTGCTTGCGAATTATATCATTATTACGATAGATGTTTTTCTCATATATGCATTGCAACTACATCTATTTTTCTTTAAGGCGATTCTTAAAGTTTGCAATTCCGGATTCTTCGAATTACAATTTGTTGTAATTTGAAGAATTTGTAATAAATGAATGTAACAAAATTCATCCAACGTTTTTTAATTATGTAAGAATCATATGATAAAAGAAAATTAATTAATTTTTGTTACAAAATATTGACTCAGTATTTATTCGCGGTTATACAATAAATTGCATTTATTACGGAAATTACGAGAAGAAATACTGAGTCTAAAATTTATACGAAAATGTGTTTTCCTTTTATTATATATGATACTCCTATAATTAAAGTAGCGTTCGATTAATTTTCGTACACTGATTTATTACCAACAAATTATAATGTGAACAAACACTTACTCTGGGATTACAGACTTCAAATTGGGACTGAAGTAACACTTTTTCTCCTGAGGGAGGGAAAGTACTTTTCGCCACTGGTGAAAATATCTCCTTGTGCAATTACAAATCTCGCCTTCGGCTCGGATTGTAAACTTCGCACTCGGTAGCAGCGAATTTCCTTTGCAAAATATACTAATTTGGATCAACTTTTAAAAAATATATCGTCCGCAACTAGGAAAAAATTGCTAATTCGAGTCGTGTCAGATTACTATACTCATCTAGAATCGGTAACTTTTCTCCCTAGTTATGGAATATACTCATCCCTTAAATAGCGTAATGAAAGTTTACTTTGTCTCCCCAGAGATGAAAAATAAGGATAGAAAGTTATTTTCATATAAAAGTGCCCTTTTTTTGGGGGGGGGGGGAGAGAAATAGACCATTTTGATGTTTCGATGCACTTGTAAGAAAAAATATTTTTGCAACTCGGGAGAAATTGCCAATTCGATTTATGTGAGATTGCTATACTCGTTTTTGGCTTGTGAATCAAACTCGTCTAGGCGTGCGACGTTTCTCTCTTGTTGCGAAATATACTAATTTTATTTTAATAATGTACATTAATGTTCTACAGTACCAGGATACATCACGTTTACTAAACCACTATAGTAAAATTTATTAAAAGTTCTTATAATTTTTCTTACTTCTTTATGTTTAGTGTATGATAATAAAAAAATAATATTTCGTCCTTAAAAATTGGGATAAAAATGAATTTACCAGTTTCGTTTAATTATGTCATTTAAGGGATGAATAAGTATATTCTGCAACTAGGGAGAAAAGTTGCTGATTCTAGACGAATGGGAGATTTGATGCACGAGTCGCAAGCGAGTACAGCAATATCAAACCAATCGAATCGGCAATTTCTCCTTAGTTTCGGACGATACTTTTCTCACACGTGCATCGAAAATACATCTGTTCTTCCCTCAAAAGAACAGTTGTGGGACGAAAGTGGCACTTTCTTTCCCTCGGGAGGGAAAATATCATTCTCAACTAGGGAGAAATTGCCGATTCGACTCGTGTGAGATTTTTGCACTCACCTTCGGTTCGTGTATCAAACTTCATACTCATCTAGAATAAACGGAAATTCGTTTTCGTCACTCGGGGAGGGAAAGTGCCCTTTTTCTCCGTAGAGAATTTTCAAAAAACGTCATTTTTCCTTCCCTTTTACGGAAAAATATCGTACACAACATTGGAGATTACGATTACATCCCTCGACTTCGCCTCGGTGTGTAAACTTCGCTTGGAAAAACGAATTTTACGGTTTTATCTCCTTTGGTTCAAAACATACTATTCTCTCTCAAAGGAAACAAAGTGCCATTTTAGTATGAATTAAGAAATGATGTGTTTCCGATGTATATATGAGAAAAAAACACTTTCCACAGTAATATGAAACATTCTTTATTACTTACTGTTTTCTCCTATTTACAGAGAAATAAAAAATGCTTAAAAATTTAAATCTTACTTAATGGACAAATATTTTCATCTTATAATTGATGCCATTTTCAATCACAAAAATTAATGCCGTAGCAAAATAATCTTTATTTCAATATATCAAAAAAATTTTTTTTAATTTAAGTGTATTTTCTTCTTTCCTTTAAGTTGAAATTCATTTTTCTTATTCGTTAGAAAAATAGCTATTTCTCTTACGCTCGTAAAGAAAAATATTGTACTTAACTGGTAAGAGAAGTTAAAGGCTTTTTCACTATGAGAAAAGCCTCTACTTCTCCCACTAGTTAAATAATATGCTATTAATACAATTGTATAATATGAGAATTGTATCTTTATTCCAATATAAACATTTAAATTAAATAAATAAAAAGTAGATAATAAAAGTGAAGAGAAAATAAAACATTGAGCCAAATTGCGTTTTCATTGTAACAATTAAAATGATATTTTACCATTAACATAAAAAAAATAATTCGCAAAACAAAATAAAATTCTAATTGACAAATGTTAAAAAGTCTAAATCAAATAAAACTAAACGTAAAAGAAAGTATGTTAAATACGATTAAGATGTTGTTTTCGTTGATTCGGATCTTTTGAAGACGATTGTATTATGAGTTTCTGTTCAATGACTTGATAAATTGTCACACCCACTTAAGCAGTGAGATGCACTTATATCAATAAGTCATGTCAATAAATAGTCCCGTGCGGAGACCTTCCTGCATAAGAATGCATTGCAATGAGCTTGATTTCTGGCCATTTGCCATAATGTACACTGTGAATAATTAATACTTACGGGATTTCTGTAGAAAAGGCAACGTATATGCGACAAATAAAAAACCTCGAACGGTCTCCAATTGAATCACCAATTTGCAATGACACTATAACAAAGCCGCGACGATTGTCGATGCCGGCGCGAATCGTCCGTAGACGGCCATTTTTCACTAATGAAATTTTTCAAGACGACCTCGCAACTCTCGTTGCTTTCCATTTCTCTCTTCCTTCTCGTTAGACAAGGATAACAACATACATCAAGCTTTTGCGAACCAATCAATTTGTCCCTTTTTCCTACATTTGAATTCTCATTTTAGCGGTTTTTCTCCTCAATTTAATTTCTATACTTAAAGAAATATAGTTAAAAAATGTGGCTAAAAAAGAAGTTGACGCCGAAAATTATATTTCAAACACTAATAATACAAAAATTTGATGCGGCTTGCACAGAATTTGCACCAGACATTGTCTATATTTTAGTATGAAAATTATACAAATTTATTCTAAATCATTTGTACACAAATTTGAATGCAAAATGTTTGAGAAATTAATGCAAACTGTACATTTCATAAATGACAAAAGTTTCGAACATTTTTACATACGTTTCTGTAGTTATCAAATTTTATCTTTAAAATAAGAAATTGGTTTCAATTGCATTTGTATAAAAAAGAATTTCTTAAACTTCGTGTAAACTTTATACAAACCGTTTAAAAACAGTCTCCACAAAATGTATGCAAATTGTGTTATCAGAGAAACGGAATATTTTAGCCAAAAATTATTTACTGATCGCCCAAAATTGTATCTTTAAGATATGTTTTTATCTGAAAAATAAGATGCGTTATATTAAAATTATTTTTTAGGTAAAACACAGTGTTTAAACGTTCCAAATTTGAATGCTCAAAATTAAGTTAAATCGTATACAAGGCATAACATCACCCAAAATTGTATATTCAAAATTTGTTTTTATCTGAAAAATAAGATGTACGATTGTGAAAGTAACATTTCTAGCTCTCGTACCAACTATCATATATCAACAGAAAAGACTTATTTTACTATCATGAATCTTATTTTTCGTCACTCAGGGAACGAAAATGTCCTTATCTTTCTTAGGGAGTATAAATAATGCCGTTTTCGGAAAACAGCATTATTCCCTCCCTCGTAACGAAAAATATTGTATGTACTCAACATGGAAAATCTCTCACCTTTTACGTAAACGTAATTTTAGCCAATCTGAAAATTGTACACAAAAATTAATTTTGCTATCAACGTTCTTTTTCCAACTCTATAAGTAAAAATTACACCCTGATCTTGTTTGTATTTATTAATATATTTATTTGTCTGAATTACATTGGAAATACAAAATCTATGTATTTTTTATGATAACATTACAAATACGTTCAAATTAATTATGGAAAATAAATGTGAACAAATAATATCTTTTAATATTATTAAATTTACATCACTCGCATACGAAGACAAATATATCATATTTTTTCTGTAAGTAATTGAAGAAAAGTAATAAGATAATAATATACTTTGTACTAAGGGAGATACAAAAGTAAATTCTTTTTCCTGAGTGAGTGAAGTTTACGCCCGAGACGAAGCCGAGGGTTGTAATCGCGAAGGAGAAAGAATTTACGTTTATTTCCCACGATGCAAACTATATTTTACGTTACAAAAGAACCGTAAAATTATTTAATAATATAAATATTAATAATCGCAGCTTTAAACGAAGAACATTGGGTTATCAGTCAACTGGCATTCAGTGTAGGCTTTTTGCGATACGTCAAGTCTCTTCATGTCTATTGGTTTGCTATAAAGGAAAAAAATAAATATAATTAATATATTATACATTCTTATTTGTCACCTATAATATTTTCTATTAATTAAATACCCATTTCATCGAGAAACGTATAAACAGAAAGGTCTTTTGCTATATAAATAAAAAGTTCCAATTCGTTATGATACTAAAGATCCGTTGCGCACTGATAGCAAGAAATTAATGTTTCAATAACAGAGTCATTGAGTCAACAATAAAAGTATAATAAAACATTGGAGAAATAACTTAAAAAGGTAGATAATTATATCATTTAATTAAATCGCAAATTATTAGTCGCTTGTAACAAGTCTATTATTACCATATTTATAATAAAGAAATATCTATCTTATAGTGTCAACTTTAGATTTCTTATATTTAAACATACGCATGTGAAGTATATAAGGTAGAAGCACCGGTTACCAATACTTTAGCCCAGTTTCCGATAGAATGTGTAAGATAGAGATAGAAATAGGATTTTCAATGTTAAATATCGAAAACCGACGCAGTCAGGGAAGCCGGTGCCACTACCTTATCGGACGGATTTGAGAATTTTTCAGAACGTAGACTTGTTATAAACGGTGATAAAATTGCAATATAATTCGAGTATATAATCTACCTTCTTTCGCTGTTTCGCTAATCCTTTATTGCATTTTCAATATTATTATTGTTTAAATATTGCACGCTTCATTCAATTTCTCCGTTATCGAAGCTTTCATTTTTCACTGTTAGAGGGCGGTAAACTTTTAGTTCTATAGCAAATTATTCTAATCAATTTAAATCATCAATTTAAGCTTACTTAAAAGTCCATGCTCTGGCACGGAACGCTCCAAGATGGGCGTAATAAGTTGGAGCGGGATAGCTGACTGATCTATTACATCGTGAAAACATGTGACACAAATAATAAGTCAGTTCTTCGATATCATCTTCCGAGATATTAGACTCGTTACTAAGACATCTGTATTTCGTTGGTCTTGCTGTTCCCTGAAAAATTGCGATACTCATGATATATTATTAATAAATCTATACAATTTAAAGAAAAAAAACACGAAATGTTATTTAACTTTTTTCGAGATTATTTGTGTTTCAGAAAATATGAGAATAAAATTACCTGGATGCTAGCATGTGATACCAAATAGAAATCGATGTGAGTTGGATGTGTTATTACACTGTCGACTATCGTACCAGCACTAACATTGTTATTTCGGCGATCATCTGGATTCGGTTGTTTTGGAAAGAATCGCGTATGATGTCGCTTCTGTACGATTAAGAATGTCAAAGGGGGATTGTAGTCTCTTTCAACCATTTTACAGGCTTCTTTTATATTTTTAATTTCATGCTCCATAACTTGAGGAAATTGTCCTTCACTAACGCCATCACTAATAAACAAATATTCATTATTAATCTGTACAAAAAATAAATGTTAATGATTTTAATTTTAAATATATAAATAAAAGAATAATTAATTACCGGAAGAAAATTAACATCTCGGGTAAATGTCCGGTCTTTTGTTTGTAAATTTCAATTTGACGTTTAATGATCAATTTTATGTCAATGACAATTTCCGTTCCAGATGGCTGCAATCTTATATCAATATTGTATTTGAAGAATTCTTTGTCATGACTGGAAGCCACCTATAAATAATAATGCAATTGTGTTTTATTTAAATTTAACAATTATGTAAATTTAATATAAAACTATTTATTGGATTATTAATTTAATTTGTTCTATTTTTGCTCATTTGTTTTTAGTGTAATATTGAAAAAAAAACATAAAATATATAATAATCAGCTACAATAAAGTAAGATCTCAAGGTGATTTTTAAGTTGTGTAACAGTAAAAAAGATAAAGCTAATTAATTATCTAATTATTAAAAAAACTAATTATTAAAGTATCAATTAATGGAAAAGGGAAGCAGCGAATTTGACTGAAAAAACATATTATGAAAGACACTGCTGTATTCAGTAATTATTATTATTACCGCTGCAATCGATGGTTTTTCGTCTCTCACGCCGGGATCTGGATGCGTGACATCTGCTCCAATAACCATCGTGTAAGGTTTTAACCATTTCGGGCTGCAAATGACATTTATTTATATTTTATAAATTAAATTGCTTTATTTTACTTAATTAAGAATATAAAAAATACCATTTGTAATTATTACTGCGTTACACTTAAACTCACCGTGATTTATTGTTAATTTTGTGATTAGTTCCATTTACTTTTGCATTAATCTTTAATAATATATTTTGTAAAGTAGCATCATTCAATTTTTTTTTCAAAGTGACTGACTTGATGCATTGTGTTAACATTCCAACTTGTAGTTCCGAAGTTTGTTTCACCTTCTCTGTATTAAATAATCAAATTTTCTATTATCAAACTTTTTCTATTATTTATTAGATTATTCAATTATAATCTACTTTCATCCTCTATTTATACTCTGGCATTCATCATCTATTGCAAGCAACTTACCATAAACACCAAAAGCATTTTGACTAATTACAACGACTGTGAATGTGACGCCTTTCTTTTGCAGCTTTTCCAATTCCCTTTGTAAATCCGATTCATGAATATTGTCTGGAAAGGTATAGAATGGACGTAAAGGTTCTTCTATAACCATTCCACATTTTGAACCTAAAGTTACAATATAAAATATTTAATAAACTAAACTGATTATATTATTAAAGATATAAAATAAAAAACCTTTGACATTGATTATATTTATTCTGCTATAGATTTTCACGTAATATAATAATATGTACAATTAATAAAAATAATAAATTATATTAACCGGCTCTCATCATGCTCATGGACAGTTGTTGCAAGTCGGAATCTCTTACATTTCGATCAACACCAATTAACGTCCATTTGTCTTTACGAAGATGTCCCGGTTCATAAAATTGAATACCATTCCAAACACCTTTTGACACCGTGACATCACGTTGATTATAAGATAATTCCGGAGGATTTAATACTCGTGCTGTAACTTGCTCAAACTGATTGCTAATACTTATACCAAATTGTTTCAGTATTGGTGAAGCCTGATAATTAATATCACGTAGCTGTAAATAATTAACATAAATATGATTTATGAGCGACACATTTCATTAATTATTTTAATACTGCAGTTATTAAATCTAATGAACATATATATTTACTCCATCTTCAATTTTTCGTTTTCGTATATCTGTAGAAGTTGCTGCGAATCGAACAACTTCTCTTGTTTGGTCTTCGGAAAATTTGAAATGTTTCGTTTGTCCTGGTATAATATAACACAACTGTAACAAAAATAATAATTGTTCAATTTGCAGAGTGAATGTAATATTTAAATAATTTTGAATTATTTATTTTATTCCTAATGCAATATTTTCTTAAAATTCTATTTCGAAAAAAATTACTTATATCCTTAAATTGTATATGTATAAAATTACAAAATAAATCACCAACCTCTGGCGGAACATAAATTTGCCTTTCCTTTGGACGAACATGCAAGCAATTAAAATCTTTGTGCTTGATTTCATAGCCTTTTATTTTATAGTAGGCTTCAACTGAAATAGTTCTTTCTTTGCCTTCTACTTCACAAGTAAACAAATTATCCGCTGGAATAGGACCAAAACCCTCGATTGTGTAAATACGTTTAGAGTCTTCACGGCGTGGAATTTCGTATCTTACTCTTAAGCCACGCAAGAATTTAACTAACAATGTATCGTATTCAGACCATGACATTCTCTTTATTTGATAATTATAAGTATTGTTTTTCAATGTGTACATGTGTTCCATATAGTCAATTACATTTTGCGCTTTTGGGAATCCGGTATGTGCAACTGAAAAAGTATAATCGTATATTTTATAACATATATGAACAATATTTGTTGTTTAAAAACTTAACATTTAGCAAAAATTACATACCATCAACGTTTAAAAATGGTTTCCAACCAATAATTGCTGATGTAAAAGTTCCTACCCACAGTTCAGCACCTTCTTTAATATCAATGCTGCTTCTTTGATTTATAGGGTAAATAGATCTTCCTACCTATAGATAAAAGGAAACTGTTTAATAAAATGTTAGACATTGTATTTATAAAAAAACATTTCACAGGGAAAAGAGCATGTATAATATAAATATTTATAAGCAATTATTATTAAAAAATACCGAAACAATCCCCGGTTGTAATGCTGCCGTTTTTAAAATGACATCAATTGCTTGTACACTAGTACTGTTTGTAGGATCATTTGACCAAAATCCTGGTTTAACATTTTTAATCCAAGAGATGTCAATTAACTGAACTTTTTGAAATTTGATCCAACCTTTGTATTCCCTTTCTTCCATGTTTCTATACGTAATATCGTAAGTAATCTGAAAAAAATATTTTACATTTAAATTGAAGATTCCTTTATTGAATATGTATTACAAATTGCAAAAGCAAACATTAATATTAACCTCGTCTCCATTAAACAAACTTTCTGCTGCATATATATTTTTTCTGCCGTCATAGGCTGGAATTGTATGACCAAACTTTTCTTTACAAATTTGATCCATGATTTTTCTGTAGCTATTTTTTGGAGTTCTATCATCGAAAGAGACATCGTAATGGATAACGGACGGTATACTATTTGGCGAAAATTTCATTTGCAACATATTAACGAGAACTTGAATCGGTTTGCCTCTGGCCTTCAATCGTTGAATGTCTTGTCTCACTGGAATTAATTTTAGCCATTTTTCAATTAACGCAGGGGAAATGCTTCCCTTATGTGTAAAACATTCTGCTTCACGTTTAGGCGAAATTTGACTTTTCTCCATTTTCTAAAGTAACACAAGCAGAGGAAACAATTATTAATTAATTAATATTTCAGTTTTTTTTCGAAACGCTTTCATTAGGACGAATTGATAATTATTCAAAAATCAAATTAACATATATACTTTATTATAAGTCATTTTAACCTCTAGAGGACGGTAAGCCACTTTAGTGGCTTTTAGCTATTTTGTGATTTTTTTTTTTTTTTTTTTTTTTTTTTTTTTTTTATAAATTTGAGTTTCTTTGTAAGCAGTTATGTCGAAAATGGTATTTATAATGTCTGTTGGTACTTATTTACAGTACCTGAGCATGACTGAAGAGGGCGCTGGTGTGGCGCTCTACCAAAATTGTAAACAAGCGGTAAAATCTATTTCAAAACTGCGCGCACAAGATGACGCTCTGCGCTTATAAATTATTGAATAAAAACGTTTATATACGGGTTTTTCGTCTAGTTTTTGTTGCAAACATACTTTAAGTAACTTCTCTAACGATACCGAATGATTTTGCGCCGAAAAACGTGAAAAAAAGGTTGATTTTTTTTCCGGGCGGGAAGCCACTATAGTGGCGCGGAGGTGGCGCCATCTTTTTCGGCACACAACTCATATATGATAGTAAAAAAGTTCTAGCACTTAAACTGCAAAAGTCATTAAAAAATAACGCCGTCCTCTAAAGGTTAATGATATTTTCTCGGACAATTTTTATTAAAAACAAAAACTATGATTTTCGTCATTCGGGGAGGAAAATATTCTTTTTCTTCCTAACGATTTTTCGGAAAATGGCATTACTTCCTTCTTCGAAACGAAAAATATCGTACACAAAGTGGGAAGATTACTCGGGCGAAGTCGGCTATTTAACTAGGAATCATAGATGGTCATAGGGAAGAGATCATAGAATTTCAGTTGAACAAAAGAATTCAGCTAATACATTATAAGCAAAAAATTGCATTATTGAACAATCGAACGAAAAGCAGTTAACTTTACTTCTACTTCAAATATATCGAGGACAAATTCTTAGCATGAATACAATTCTCGATTAATATAAATATAAAAATAAAAGAATATATAGTATATTACTTCTCTCACCGGTTAAGTACGATATTTTTCCTTACGAGCGTGAGAGAAATAACTATTTCTTCAACGAGTAAGGAAATAGTATATTACGTTACTATACGCAGGAAAGTATTCTTTTTTCGGACCGAGTAAGTTGCATTCGGCTTCGCCTTGTGAAACTTACGAGTCCGGGAATGGACTATTTTTCTGCCAAGTAATGTACAATATTTTTCTTGATACCTACCGTAAAAGTACTAATTTTCAAGGCAAAAATCAGCCGTAAAAGCTTCACTTTTCACGGCCGCTTTTTGCCATGAAAAGCAGTACTTTTACGGTAGGTATCAAGAAAAATATTGTACATTACTTGGCAGAAAAATAAGTGCATGAAAATATAGCAACAAAAATATCTATTTTGTAACTCAGTCGCGAAAACAGCTACTTTCCAGACGCAAAACAGTTGCGAAAGTGACCGATTCCCCGACTGGTTTGCGTCCGGAAAGCAGCGTTTTCCCGTCCTCGTTACAAAAAATATCGTACGTTACTTGGCAGAAAAGGACTACTTTTCTGCCTAGTGACGTAATATACTATTGTATAATGAGGACAGGAAAACGTTTTTTTCCGGACGCAAGCCAGTCGGGAAAATGATCACTTTTACGACCATTTTGCGGTTGGAAAGAAGCTATTTTCGCAACCGAGTTATAAAAAAATGTGCTATTTTATTCATGAGTTATTTCATGTACAGACTTAAAATATATATACTTTAGTCACTGCTGATATAGTTGCGGCAGTAGCAGCAGTTGAAGTCTGCTGTACTTGTTGATCGCCAGAAGCTGCTGGTGGACGACCCCAAGTTTGTGAAGATTGCTGAGGTTGTCCTCTTCCTCCTCCTTGTTGTTGTTGAGATCGTGGTCCCCAGGCTTGCTGAGGTTGACCTCTTCCTCCTCCTTGTCCAGATCCCGAAGACTGCTGAGGTTGACCTCTTCCTTGTCCTTGTTGTTCAGATCTTTGTCCCCAGCTTTTCTGAGGTTGACCTCTTCCTCCTCCTTGTTGTCCAGATTCCGAAGACTGCTGAGGTTGTCCTCTTCCTCCTCCTTGTTGTTGTTGAGATCGTGGCCCCCAGGATTGCTGAGGTTGACCTCTTCCTCCTCCTTGTTGATCTGATCTGGGCCCCCAGGCTTGCTGAGGTTGACCTCGTCCACGCGGAGCATCAGATCTTTGACCTTGGGAACCAGAAGATTCTTGAGGTGGTCGCTGTCGGGCTTGTTGAGGTTGATCTCTTTCTTGTGGTTGTTGATCAGCTGACCTTTGACCAAGAGACTGTTGACCTGATGACTGTTGAGTGTCGCCCTGACTGGCTGTACTTTGCCCCCCTCCATCTTTCTTCTTATCTAGATTTAGGAAATATATAAAATATTTTTCAATTTATTTAAGTTACAAACATTTAATCAAAAAATATAAACTATTGTTAACTTTTTAAATGTCTATGTCTTTTGATAAATTGTAGTTTGTCTTGCAATTGCAAATACTTATATTTCATTGATACATTTCTAATTATAGATTTGCATAAAATAATTAGCTTATCACGTTAGAGAAAATGTATATAATAATGATAACTATTAATTATAATTAAATATAATGATTTATTAATAAATAATTTATGACTCTTTAATGAAGTATATAGGCAGTTATTATTTTGTAAAAAGAATAGTTTTTTAAAATCATGATTCATTAAATTACATACTGTAATATATCTAATTGAAATTTAGAATATTATAATATTTATTTCTTATATTTGATTACAAACTATTGATTGATACGAATCAATTTCTGGTAAAATGAAGTGATTTAATCGAATATAATGTTTAAGTGATATAATATTTTTTTTTTATTCATCATAATTTTGTAATATTAAAGTAACAACTTAAGTTAGAAGGTCATTTATATTTCTTTAACAAAATTAAGTTGTAACTTTAACTTAACTTGTTGTTTTTTTATGTTAATTAATCATCATTAATATGATGTGAAAGTTTCCATTTCTCAATGTAACATTTTTATTATTAAACAACACCGATAAAAACATGGTTTGCAGAAGTTGTGGACGGATGTGTACGAATAGACACTCCCTTTGAAAAATACATAAAACAATTTCAATTGATTTTATCAATATTTTTAATAATAATTACTGAAAATTTAATGAAAGTCAAAAGTGTATTATAATGTTAATATTGTTTTAAAATAATATTAAATGTTTTTGTTTAAATAAAAACAATATGTTGTTAAATGTAAGTACAATTTCAGAAATGTTATTTAAATTGTATTTATACATAATTACAATTTTATTATATTTTGTATACTATCAACATAAAATCATATTTAATTCTCTATTTGTATACTTCAATGGCATATTGCAACGACGAAAAAAAATGATATTATAATTTCAATGTCTGATGCAACATTATTTTGAAATATTAAAAGAATGTACTTATGTGAGTTACACTGTCATCTTTCATTTGGGGGCGTCAGGGGGGTAGAACAACATTTTATTATTAGAAGATATCAAATGTTCTTTATTTATCATAAAATAATAAAATAATATTTGTCGACTGTGCAAATTGTTGATTTTCAGGTTATTTTATTTTCGCGAATGAATTGCAGCAAACATATTTATAGACGCAAATAAATGTAATGATTAATAATCATAATCTTACTTTTTCTGCCCATTTCGTTTTTTACGTTGTCTTAACTCGCTTTTACAAGAAAATTAAAAATGTCTTCTGTCCGCTACTTCACTGAATAACAGAATATACAGAATGTCTATATCTCTGATTCTCTTTTCTCTGTATGTATGACTCAGTTTCACCCAGTTTCCCCTTATATATAAGTAATATATAGTCACTGATCGTGGTAATGAAAGTTGACAAGAAAATTTGGGGAAGTCCCGAAAATAAAAAAAATGACAATGTACATTCTGAAAAGTTTATGCGCTTGAAATAGTATTCATAAAATTATTCTTAAAGTTTTTATTCAACTTTTTTATCTATCTTATTGCAAAAGATAAAGACACGACTAGTATCTTTAGAATTTTTGTGATATGATAACATATGTATCAATGTTCCGAAATGTGACGCTTTTTACTTAGACTATTTCTTTCTAACGCATACGAAAAGAAAGACAGTTAAGGTGATTCTTGAAGTCTGCTATACCGGAGTTAGTGTCTTTTTAAACTAAAATTGTTTGACATTGAATTAAATATTCTAAAATATATCACTTGATTCTTTGATTCTGGGAGAATATTTCGGTTAAAGAAAAATAAATTTTCAATGTAAACTTTTGGCTGGGTAACCGACACCGTTTTTTCGATAATATGTAAGAAATAGAAAAAACGGTGTCGGTTACCCAGTCAAAAGTTTACATTGAAAATTTA
>JABFPJ010001181.1:0-27951 GCA_022817425.1 Gryon sp. ZL-2020 | reverse complement strand
AAAAACCTTCATTTATCAATTGTTTGAAAATTAACAGTTATTTTCAAATGATTTTTTAAGTGATTCTTTATGAAAATACTTTTATTGTTATTTCAAAAATATACAGTTAAAAAAATAAAAAAAGAGTTTGAACTTAATGACATATTAAAACCGATTGACTTCTAATGCTTTTCTGATTATCCAAACTTTCTTCTTGAATTTTTTCGGATTCCCAGATCATTATTTTTCATATTATTGGTACTTGTTTATATTCTATTTAAGATTTAAAATTAAGTAGATCAGTTAAGAACATAAATCAACAAATTTCGATATTTATTATATATTTGGTTCAAAAACATAATCAAAAAATAATTTATCTTTTTTTTTTAATTTAAAACTGAAACATAAAAATGAGAAATTTTGTTTTGAAGAATACAAAAATAAAGAACATTAATAAAAATTAAAAAATGAAATAAAAATGTTTAAATAAAAAAAGAAGAATTTTCAAAAAGTTAAAAACATTTTGAGAAAATCAATGAAGAAATGTTTTAAAACATAGAAAAAATTGAAAAAAAAAATAAAAATAAAAAATTTTTGTTTAAATTCCAAAAATTGTAAAAATTAAAAAAAAATTTCAAAAATTGAAAAAAAATGTAAAAATTAAACTAATTTTCAAAAAATAATGTGCAAAAATTGAAAAAAATTGTTAAAAACTGAAAAAATGTAAAAAAATTGAAAAATTGAAAAAATGTTTAGAAAATTGAAAACATTGAAAAATGTTCAAAAAATATAAACATTTTCAAAAATGGAAAAAAATGACAAAAATTGAAAAAATTTTCCATCGTAGTTTTTTCCATTGTGTATTACAACAAATTACAATAAGATCCAGATCTGTCAGCAACTTGTCTCATTAATAAACCTGTAACGTAGAAAACATAAGTTCTTCCGTGTTACCAACCAGTCATTACCTCACATTAGACTTAACATTACGTTACTTCGTGTGGTCCGAATAAAAAAAGCACACTTTTTCCTCCTCCTGCGGCTTTTTCTTCGTCTTCTTCGTCTTTCTTTTTTGGTTTTTACGCGCAAAGCAACATTTCTGTTGATCATTCATAGGTTGCTCAATTCGACGGCAAAAATACTTTTCTTGAAATTTCAAGAATATTTGAATATATTGAAAATACAATTTTTGTTGAAAAGCGGCAATTTCAATTTTGAATTCTTAATTATTCTAATTTACTGGAACAGAATTTTGAATTTTAATTTGTTCGAATTTGCAAAAAGTAAAAATCGATTTTATTTTTTGAAATATCAAATTGAAATTCAATAAAATTTAATTATCATTTTACATTTAAATATTTTTTAAATTTCCGCCAAAATGATTTATTTCGATTAAAAATCTTTTTATTCATTTTTTTTAATTTCTCGCTAAAATAATTAATTTAAAAATTCGAATTTAAAATATTACTTAAAATTTCGCATTAAAAAATGTAATTAAATAAAAAAAATTGTAATGACGTTTTTCAAATTTCCCGCTTAAAAAAATTCATTTCAAATTTAAATACTGTAATATTCCTGCTAAAATAATTTATTTAAGATTTCGAATTTAAATATCGGTAACATTCCAGTCAAAACAAATTATTTCAATCAAATATTTTTTATTCATTTTTTCCAATTTCCCGCTAAAATAATTCATTTAAAATTTCGAATTTAAATAATTGCAAATTTTCCGCTAAAATAATTTATTTGAAATTTCAAATTTAAATATGCGCAAAATACCCGCTAAAATAATTCATTTAAAATTTCGATTTTAAATCATTGCAAATTTCCCGCTAAAATAATTTATTTGAAATTTCAAATTCAAATATCTGCAAATATCCCGCCAAAATAATGTATTTTGATCAAATATTTTTTATTCATTTTTCAAATTTCCCGCTAAAATAATTCTTTTAAAATTTCGATTTTAAATAATTGCAAATTTCCCGCTAAAATAATTTATTTGAAATTTTAAATTTAAATATCTGAAAATATCCCACCAAAATAATACATTTGCGATTAATTTTAACTGAAATATTCCAATGTTAAAGGAAAATAGCATATAAAAAAATACGAGAACTTTTAAACTCTATTCTCTTCACGCGTGGAATAAATTCCAATTTTAAGTCATAAACCAATAGCGTCAATGAATTATGGGCCAATTACAGTAAAAGCGCGCGGCCGTTTGAAAGTAACCGACGAGACGTGCGTTGCGCTCTTTTATGCCCTGATTATTACTAGTCGCATTCGTTAGAAATATGTAAAATGCTATATATGTACAAATTTAACAGTTTGCGCCTTCAAAATGAAGTCAGTTTTAATCTCTATTTTACATGATAAACTAACTAAAAAAAAAAAATAATAAAATAACTAAATCAACCAAATAAAGTAACTAATTAAACTTACTAAGTAATTTAGCAAAAAGAAAAATATATTGTGAATGTATTGTTAACAAATTTTACTATAAAACCTGTAAAATTACATATGAAAGTTAGCGATATTTACTGTAAATACTCTTACAAAATACAACTTTCCCTGACGGTCGAAAATATAATTGTATATTGTAATATAGGCCATATTGCCGCAATTTATATATAAATTATATATATTTTTTATATATTATATACGATTTTTAAAGTTTTCATATATATAGATTTACATAAAAATTATATTTTTAGTTTTATATAAAAAAGAAGTTTTAAATAAAAATATAAAAATCATATTCCTTATTTCAAAGCTTTGAAATCAGAAATGTTTAAATGTTTGAAAAATTAAAAAAAAATTAGAAAATGAGATAAGAAATGTTAAAAACCAATAGAAAACATTCTTGAAACAATTGAAAAAATTTTCGAAAAATTGGAAAAACTGAAGAATTGCAAAATTTAAAAAAATTATAAAAATGGAAAAAATTAAAACATTTTCAAAAAATGGGGAAAAATGACAAGATTTAATTAATTTTCTAAAACTGGAAAAAATGAATAATTTGCACAAATTGAAGAATTGTAACATTTTCAAAAAATTGTAAAAATTGAAAAAAATCGAAAAAATGAAAACATTTTCAACAAATTGAAAAAAAGTAAAAATTGAAATAATTTTTAAAAATTGAAAGAATTGAAAAAATTATAAAAATTGAAAAAATTGAAATAATTTTCAAAAATTGAAAAATTTTTCCAAATGTGTTTGACGCTATTTTCTACTTCATTCCAGTAAAATCTACTTGCTTCCACCTTTGCTAGTATATTTTTTTATTGTATACTAGCAAAATAGTGACAATATAATATATATAAAACTATATATGTAAAATATATATTCTAAATGACAAGGAATTCTCCAATTCCCGATATTTTTATAGTTTAAAATATGTCAACGTAATATTTTGACATACTACTTTGACATATATATATATATATATATATAATTTATTTAATTTACATATTTAATAAATATATACATATATATATGTTATATATACGTGTAAATATGTAATTTGGAATGACATTTCCGTGTCAGAGGCACGCGCAGCTCCATTTGCGTATCGCCGACAATCAGTTCACCCAACGAAACCAGAACTCAAATCAAAAATGAATAATCATAACAAATTTGTCGGCAAAGAAAGTCTTCCGGTCATTCTATTCAATCGCGATATTAATCCAACGTGTGTCGCCGACTTTTCATCTGACTTGTTTCTTTCTTTTTTTTTCTTGCGACTCCTTTTATCTTTTGCTTTGTAATATTTCGCTTATTACGCGAACACCAATTCGCGTCACGTTACGTGATGACAAATTACTTAAGCAATTTAGAAACAAGAAAGAAATGCCGCGCAAAAATTTGAAATTGAATTGAAAAAAGCCAACGCTTAGTTTAAGTAGCGGCATATCTGATGAATCATACGGCTTTTTATGTTTTATCTGTTAATCGTTCAAATGAATAATTTCGTAGATTTTGCATTGAGTCATTCTTTTAAATTTTTATTGTGAAATTAGCTTTTTATATTGTTTTGATAAGATTTTGAGATAAAAATCAAGATGGACTTTTAACATTTTTATCTTTGCAATTGTTTCATTTGTTTTTTAATTGAAATATTGTCCTAAATTTGGTCCATATTATTGACCAAATAATATAATAAATATTGTATGATAAATAGTATAATATTTTCAACTAGAAATAAAGGATCATTATTTTTTGGTTCATAAAAGTGGTCCATAATTATTGACCAAAAAATATAATATTACATTATATTAAATTATATTATTATAATATAAATATTATAATACTTTCAAACAGAAATAAAGGATCTTTATTTTCGGCTCATAAAAGTGGTCCATAATTTGGTCCATATTATTGATCAAAAAATGTAATAAATATATTATGGTAAAGAATATAATATTTTCAAACAGAAATAAGGGATCTTTATTTTTGGTTCATAAAAGTGGTCCATAATTTGGTCCATAAATATCTTGGACCATACAAAGTTCCATAAATTGGTCCAACAATATTTTGGCCCATGAAAAATACCCTACAAATATCGGACCATAATATTCACAAATATGAAAATGATCCATATATATATGCTCATTGAAGCAGGTTATGCATTAAATAACATACACAAAATACAATTCATAATATTTCATAAAAATTATCAGGAAATATTGTGATTTAAAAATGTCCCATTAAAGAAATGGTTCGCGGAAAATAATTCATAAGACATGGTCTTTGAATAGGTTTACACATTTTTGTAATATAAAAAATTGGCCATGAAAAATGGAAAAAAATATCTTCCTAAAACGTGGCTCATACAAATAATTCATAGAACCTCGCCCTTTTAATATTATCTATAAGATATAGTCCATAGGATATGTATAATGAAAAATGGTTCATAAAATATGGTCCATTAAATATGTTCTATAAAACATAGTCCATAAGACATGGTCCATGGACCAATAATGTTTAATAAAAAGTGGCTCATAAGATTTTGTCTATAAATTATGATTCCTGTGGCATGGTCCATAATATATGGACCATGAAACGTGGTTCATAAAACATGGTCCACAAAACATGGTCTATAAAAATACTTCATAAATCATGGTCAATGAAAATGATTCAAAAAACATAGTCCATAATGTATGGACCATGAAAAGTGACTCATATAACACGGTGCATGATATATGGACCATGAAAAATTGTTCATAAAACATTGTCCAGAAGATATATTGCCATGTAAAGTGGTTCATAAAACATGGTCCATAAAATATGGTCCATAAAACATGGTCCATAAAACATGCTCCATAAAACATGGTCCATAAAACATGCTCCACAAAATATGGTCCATGTAAAGTGATTCATAAAACTTGGTCCTTTAAATATGGTCCATCTAAAGTGTTTTGTAAATCATGGTCCATAAAAAATGATTAAAAAAACATAGTCCATAAGATATGGTCCATTAAATATGGATTATGAAAAATGACTCAGAAAATATCGTGCATTAAATATAATCCATCAAAAAATGGTTCATAAATGTTGGTCCATGAATAATGGTCCATTAAACATGGTTCATAAAAAGTCCATGAATATTCAATTTTATATATACTTCGTTTAATAAAATTATTTTTATAAAATCCTAATATTCATAAGAATTTTGTCCGATACGTCGGTCTGGTTTACATAAATGCTCGATATCGCGCGATACTTTCATGATCTCAAAAGTTATTTGCATTAATGACACACTTCAATTATGTAAATGAGTTATGTGGTTATTAATATAGATATATATACATATATACAAATTTATATATATTTCGATCGTCTATAATTGCAAGTTATATTCTATATATGACGATTACGTGCAGCCAGCCATCGGCTGTTAAATTATATACGTAATACGTGTAAAGTATAAACTATTTATGGAACCATTAATTTTACAATCACGAATCGTAAAAAGTAGAGCTCCGAAAGGCAGAAAAGTTAATATTCATTTTTCAATGAAGATAATTGCTTAATTTTAATGTTTTGACGGAGAACTTTAATCAATCAATTCAAAATTGTTATTTAATTAATTTGGCGGGAAATTTTATTTCAAAATTGTATTTCAATTATTTTGGCAAATTTGAAAAAGAAATATTATTATATATATTTCCGCGAAATTTGAACAAAAAAGTATTAAACTCGAAATTATAATTGAAAATTAACCATTTTGGCGGGAAACATATATTAATTCAAATTTAAAGTTTTTTTTTTATTATTTTAGCGTGAAATTTGAAATAGAAATTATACAGTATATATTGGCGCGAAATTTGAATTAAAAAATATTGAAATCGAAATTATAATTGAAAATTATCATTTTGGCGAGAAATTTGAATGAATTTAAATTCAAAGTTATTTTTTTTATTTTTGCGGGAAATTTAAAAACAATTAAAATTATTTACGACTTTTTGTTTAAATGTATGGCATTTGGTCGCTTAATTAGATGCAAAATTGTTTAACATTTCTTTTAGCTCGAGAGAGAAAGTGACTGATGAAAATAATTTGAATAACTACTTTTTTCTTTCATTCTTTCTTTCTGTTTCGCGAAGTTGAGTGAAAATGTTTATTAATATATCTCGTAATGCATTTTGTTACCTCAAACATGTGTACTCGAGTCGGTGGAATAAGATTTGAATGTAATGCGGTTTTGCAGTTATTACAAAACATTTATTTGCCTCGCCGTACGTTAATTTGAACAAAAAAAAACAAAAAAAGCTTTTTTTCTATTCACAATTTATGGGCCCAAATGTAAATAGATTCGTGAGTAAAATTGCACTAATGCCAATGAACATGTAAAATTTGCGGTCTTTCTTTTGCCCATTGCATACGTAAAATGGAAAGTGGAATTATTAACTTTATAAAAGCCAAGCTTTTTACGTCGTAACTTATTTTAATCAAATGTTTCATTTGCGGTTCGACCATTTTTGATAGCAAAATTGTGTTTAAATTAAAAAATCATTAATATGATTTATTTGAATTTAAAATAAAAAAAAAAGTATTTCAAATGTGTTCGAATTTCCCGCCAAAAATGTGCTTCTAATTTTGAATTGTTGAAAATTTCCCGCCAAAATAGTGTATTTGGAATTTTGAACTGATTCAAAATTCCCGCAAAAATAACTACTTCACATTTTTTTCAATTCTAATTTGTGCAAAAATGCACAACCGTTTTCGATAAAATTTTATAAAATAAAATTTTGGCGGGAAATAAAATATTATATTCAAATTTTTTTATTTGATCTAATTCGAATTCTTACTGACAATAATTAATTTACATATTTTAATTTCATTTTTTCGAAATTAAATTGGTTAATTTTAAATCCTGGTAACTTTCCCGCCAAAAATTTTTGTTTGAACTAATGATGAACTTATTTTAAATAAATTTAAAAAAATTTGTAAAAATGTTAAATATGTAATTCAGCTGATATAATTACTTAAAATTGCCAATACATATGTCAAACTAATCGAGAAAGTTGATTATATACATTGGATGAATGAAAAAACATTTTTTGTTGTCTTCATTTTAACTGAGAAAGTGCAGTTAATTGCAGTCTAGTTATATTAAGTAAGCGTTTCGGTTATTATAATTATGAGTAAGTTTAAGTCAGGTCACAATTATTAATGAATAACTGATTTTTTAACGACTTTGTACAAAAATATAAATTACACAATTTGAAAAAAATTCCCGCCAAATTTTGGCGGGAAACGACATAAATTCAAATCAAGCAATAATATTTTAAATTTCTGTCGCAAAAATTACATAAATTCAAATAAAAAAATATAAACAAATAATTTTGGCATGAATTAAATATCAAGTTTTTTGTTTCAAAATTTTTGGCGCGAAAATTGCACAAATTCAAATTTGAAATTACATTTGACATTATTTTGGCACAAAAATCTCACAAATTCCAAGACAGGAAAATAAATAAATCTTTAAGAATCGAAAAAATTCAGATATGATATTTAAATATCGAGTTGTGCTTGCGTGTTCGATGGAACAAAATAAAAAAGTGAAAAAAAGAAATGAATGAATGAAACAGGTAGCGATAGTCTCGAGCACAATTATTTATTACTTAGAGTGAACAATAATTGTGTGGTGGGTATAATATTTTCGACTCACACATGCGAAACCAATAAACATGCGCGACGAGCGAGATAAGATCGCAGTCACGTTGTCGTTGCATTGAATACGCCGAGGCGCTCTTTTTGTCGTGATCGTAAAACAGTTGAATCGCTAGAAAGTCTTTGGATGCGTTTGTATTTAATAAATATTAACAAAGCATCTAAAGTAAGCCATAAAATAGATTAGAGAATGGAGAGATTATGAAATCGCGACATTCTTCCCTTCGGCCAAATTTGTTGAGCAAATGTGTTTCAAATACATATGGAACACTTATGGAACACTTATGGAACACTTCTGAAATACCAATTTTGGACAATATATCGAGCTCTAATGAAATCTAGATGAAGAATTTACGAAAAAATTATGGAACATTTATGATACACTTATGGAACACTTATGGAACACTTATGGAACACTTATGAGATACTAATTTTAGACAATATATCGAGCCCTAATGAAATCTAGATGAGTCATTTACGAAAAATTATGGAACATTTATGGAACACTTATGGAACACTTATGAGATACTAATTTTGGACAATATACCGAGCTCTAATGAAATCTAGATGAAACATGTATGGAAAACTTATGGAACATTTCTGGAAAAATTATGAAACAATTATGGAACATTTATGGAACACTTGGAGAACACTAATTGTGGACTATATATGAAACGCTACAAAAATATGAATGGTACACTTATAGAACCTTTGTGAAACACTTATGGAACATTCATTGTGGACGCTTTATGGAATACTGATTTAATCTAGGTAAAACAGTTGTGGACCAATTATGAAAAAATCGCGAAACACTTATGCAACATTAATTATGGGTTATAAATAAATCAATAATCAAATTTGGAAGACAAATTTACAGAGTAAATCATAAAACATATTATGGTACACTTATGAAAATCTTTAACTATTTATGGAACATGAATAAATTGCTTATGTTCACATATAAAATACCTTGGAACATTCATGGAACACTTTTAAATACATATGATACCCTGTGGAACATGTGTTTAAAAGTCTTTTATGGACCACTTTGAAATGGACGACATGAACATTATGGACCACTTTGAAACTTAGAACGATTCAAAATATTACTGAATTACATATGGAACACTTATTATATTCTTATGAAACAATCAAAAATTATTTATGAAAAAGTTGTACATATGGGACATTTATTTATTACTATGGGATAGATATAACTCTTATGAGATACTTATAACCTATTATGGAACATTAATGTGTTCCATGTAGAAAATGCATTAATGCAAAAAATTAATGCGTCATTTATAAAAAATTATGGAACATTTATGGAACCTTTAAAAATTCTATTTTTAAATTTTAAATAAAAATCCCTGCCATAAAGTGATATAAAAGTATTAAATAAACGATATTTATGTTTTACTTTAATTGATATAAAAAATCGTTTTTCCTTTTCTTTTTTTTCAAATTATAACATTTAAACAGAACAATATCAAACATCGCGTGACATAAAATATTAGTGTTATTTCCAAGTCAATCTTGACCTGAAATCATCCAATTGCTTTTATATTTATTATACATTAAATTAACATCAGATTTTGATACGATTATGTCTATCAATCTTAATTTTAGAATTGTTTTTATAACGCGATAACATTTCTTTGATAACCATAATCAGATATAATAATATCATTTTCATTCGGGATTCCGCGTGTGCGCGATATATGTAACACCCGTAATTGGCATTACACGCACATGTTTCGTACATAAAATTGCAATGAAAAGAGAGAACAATAACGCATTAATTTGTGCGAACTATGTTACAGTTTTTTTAGTATCATTATCTTCATCAAACGAAAAAAAAAGAAATTAATTTGCAAAAATTTTATGTCAATAATTTATGATAGCAAATAAAACCAATAAAACTAATAATGGCGCAATTAAATATTAAGAAAAAAGCGGGAAAAATGAGTTGAAAATAGAAATTTTAATATAATGCGAGTAATTGAAAAATATACATTTCGTTTAATAATAAAAATGACTCATGTTTTTTCTATGTTTAAACATTTTGTAATTAAATATAATTACGGTGCTGGGATACATATAAACGTTATTATAGATCAATCGTTCGTTATGTTTATGAGTTATAAATTTCAGGCACATTTTACGCGCATTTGCACTTCGAGGATTTATAATTCATGCTCTTTTTTTCCATTTGAAAGATTCTCATAAACGTGTGCAAAGAATGCCTTTCATGCTGTGCAAACATCGTGTAAAATGCGCGTATAAAAAATAACATCAAGTGGAGACAGGCGTACTTTATAATATTTGTGAATTATGTGATTCGCACAAAAATGACAATAAATCGTTACAGTCATTTTTCATTATTTTATTTCAATGTTCATAATTGTTCACAGTCCTGCGAATTATTTCCATATCGGTTAAATGAAAAGCTAAAAAGAATGTAGAAGACTCTTCTAAAATACCCTCGAAAAGTTTGAAATTAATATTTCTCTTTAAAAAAAGAAAATCTGAGTTAGAAAATTCTTCTAATCCACCCAGGTTATACATGAAGACCTCCTTCCATTATTCCGGCAAAAAATTATACAATTTGCAACTAACGATATGTAACTTAAAAACAGCCAACTAATCTTCACTAACCATTATACATTCGTGGTTAATTGAATAATTATGCGGAAACGCGCAAAATAGTTGAATCATTTCCTGCACAATTTCTTTATTTAAGTAGAATGAAAAGAATCCGATGTAATATCGAATGCGAAGCTCCTACAATGGGATGCGTTTTTTCTTCTTCTTCGTTGCTGCGCGTTGACAGAAAGAAAGTCGCGAGCAGAACAATGTTATCTTGTCCGCACTTAAATTTCAAGCTGACATCGTGGATATGCGAAAATTTCGCACTTCTCATTGATTTCGCCTTTATCTTGTATCAAATTTCAACGTATCTGACGACAATTATTAGGTGCGTTTGTGGGTATTATGTAATTATGTTGAGCAGATGAAATTGAGATTATTTTCGCTGAAGAATTGGAGGAATAATGCATGCAGATGTCATTTTCACTTACCTTTTCAGGGATATATGCTGGAAACGACATACCAGGCTGCTTCTACAAAAGCACAAAAGAAAAAAAACTGAGGTTAAAGAAATGTAAACTAAATATTGAAATTTCGAATTTTTTAACCGGTCTTGTGACGAATTCAAATTCATTTCTTCATACATTCAATTAAAACAATGAGGAAGCCGTAAAATAAAAATATAAAATGTAATGAAATGTAAATGTAAGAAAGACTTAATTATACTAAATTTGTTACCTACGTCTGTAATCTTTTTTGAAATGTTTTAATTAAACGAAACGTCCGGTTATAGGATCCGATTTTTCAAATATTTTTTTAGGTATAAATACATATTTTGAAGCGTATCATGCTACTTTTAAAATTCTTCATGATATTATCTTCTTCTTCACTTTTTTCTTCATGGAGGATCTAATATCCAAATTTCATGTTTCTTAAGATTTTTTTACTTTTTGTGTAATCTCTGAAATGTATTAATGATTAAATATGGGACATCAAAATGAAATTTCATTTACCTTATCATACATCTAAATTTTGTATACATGTGTTGTCTGGTTTGCCACTATTCATAGACATCTAAAATATTAACATCTCTGTTCCTAGGTTAGATGTAATATAATGTCTGTCATTTTTTGAAGTAAAATCTGAAACAAAAATAATTAATTAATAAAAGTCAAAGTTTAACAAAATAAAAAGTCAAGTTTGATATCATCATCGATTTCGATATTGAATAAGTTGATCATTCATATCGCAAAACCAACTTGATTCCATGCAGCATTATCTTTATCCACAATCATCAATTTTATCGTCCGCTTCAATCTCCGCAAGATTTCCATCCGAAATACAATCATTTCATGTTTCCTTTTTACTTCACGTCCTTTCGTTACTTTCTTACTTCCTTTAAATGAATATATACAAATTAACGCGGAACAATTTTATGAATTCGTTCACATTTATAACAGTGTCATGTAACCCTGTTTGATTAATTAAATTGATGTTCAGTCTAATATATTCGCGCGGCTGCAAATTTAATATCAATTATTTACCGTAATATATGTACATTATTGAAACTATTATAACTTGATTACTCCGATATATTTTACTAATGTAAAACCTGAAATCATGTCTGTGTCTACTACTTTTATTTTTACTGTTACATTTTTTCCCTCAAATCCAGTTTAGATTGTAATATTTTAATATTTAATATCATATAATTAAATGAATGTTTAAATATATGAATCTTAGAATTTCGAAATGTACTTTTCTCTTCCATAAGCCACCAAACAAACGTGTTCAATTAATCTATGTCCTTTTGTCGATTCGAAGCGTCAATTACTAATTAACAATTCTAAACATTGCGCAGTTTGTGGTTGTGGAGTTTGATGTTTCATAACATGTTTGTCGTGATTCATGCTTCATAACACAAAATTAACCGAAATCATTAGATTAATAAAGCACCAATATTTAATATCATTAATATATCTCGGTCTTAGTCGTTCATAATAAATGTATTAATTATCGTAAATTAGGAATTTTTTTGTGGATGTTTACATAAATTATTGGAGATCTTGGCTTAATTAATTAGGTTGACTAACGTTATAGGTAGAAATGTTCAATTACAATAGTATAGTAAATTTCCACTTTATAAGAATATATGATGGAAGCGCATTATATTATAAATAATATAAATTAATTGGAAATTTTAAAATAGATTAAAACAGTAATAATAACATTGATTATAATATAATATGGAAAAAGTTAAATGCAGATGGTTTATTTGTGTTAAAACAATGAAGAATGATTAAGAATTAATTTAAAGTATATTCTGAGATCTCCGTAATTTTTTTCTTTAATTAGAATAAATCCACTTTGTTGTCCAGACTTATATACATAGTTTGAAGCGTATTTATGCTGCTACTAAATAATTAAGTGAAGTAATTAAAATAAAGCGACAAAGTAGAGATTGTGGGTCTTCCTTTTTTCCAGTAATTTTTTCAATCTATTTTTTTATTCTAACTACTATGATATTATGTATTAGTTTTGTTATAGATAGCCGTAAAATCCATTAACTCTCTCGAAATTATATAATACTTTTGGGAATAATTATTCCAGTTGCATCTGTAAAAAGAAGAAAATTCATTAAAAATAAAATATGTAATTTTATACTTTCCAAAACAATATTTTTCTAATCTACTTTAAACTTACAAACCAATTTTCTTGTTAAATTGAATTTATTGACAAATTCCAAACGACATTAGCATGTAATGAAATTAATTACAATACGTAATGAACAGCGAAGAAATGACTGAACGGTTTCGCCTGAATGAATTCGTTCTGTTAGTCAGAAATTGTCCGTGTGTTGTTTGTGTTACGTGGCTGTATAGTTTAACCTTTGTAACTTGGTCCTGGGCTGCGTTTTTATCAATTCGCCAACCGTTGACTTGTACCAGTACCGAGATTTTAAATAATAGTTTTGACCCAAATGTGGTCTCGTACTTTCACTGTTCTATGTTTAAACTCACTGTTTGCATCAATAGATCTCTTTTTAGTGACAATTATTGAATGTCGAAATGACTTTTGTTCCCGAAATGTTATCTGCAAAATCAAAAAACAACAGAACAAATTTACGTATCTAAATTTGTATTAACATTTGTGTTTTAAAGTCCCGTAAATAGAAAGAATTATATGGTAATAAAGAATGTAAGAATCAAATTAATCAAAAATTTAAAAAAAATTAAATTAAAACTTGACTGATCACAGTAAATTAATCGAATGAAGATACATCAATTTGCAAATGTACGTTCAATACAGAACATAATTATGATATTTTTGTGCAAATTACAATTTGCCGTCCTTTCACTCGGCGAATTGCTCATTCATTGAATTTCAAAGTTAATGTTTTCATACGACTATGCAAATTCTTTTTCTTGGCATCGAAAATTGGCATGAAATCTATTCGATCGAGTTTATCGAAGTGAAACCTTTGGTGGATATACGAATAGTTGATTGGAATGATGAGAGTTTGAAACGTGAGGCAAATAACATTGATGGAAAATAGTCTTCTACTATAACTCATACACGTTCCTCTCTAAGAAAGTTCGTCATCCTCATTTTTTATCTTTTACTTATTAAACATTACTTCTGCGTACCACTTTATTAACTGAATAAAGTTCAAAGTCAATGTCAATTTTTTGAATTTTTATAAATTTTTTCATTTTCAATTTTTCCATTCTCATTTTCTCGTGGAATTTTCATTTTTATTTATTTTATGAAATTTTCTTCTTTCTTTTGAAATAATTTTTTGATTATTTTAATCCTTAAGAATTTTTTAAACAAAAAATTAGTAAAAAAGGTTATTAGTTAAAAGGTTAACTCTTTTTTATATTCAATTCTTTTGCACTTTTTGCTACTCTTCTATTATTTTAATAAAATCTGATAACTGGCAATAACGTTTCCATTTTATTTTCGCAAAATTTGTGTTATTACTTAATAAATTTCCATATAACATAAATTCATACAGAAGTTTCACTACATCTAAAAAGCGCCGTAACATTTCATCACATGATGCAACTGCAAACACTGCGTGCGTTTTAATAGTAAAAATCCCAACAAAAAATTGTAGCATTATTTAGAATTACATTTGCCAGCAAAATATGGGAATATTAGCTTTTTTAAACAATTTTTTAAAGTTAAGGTCCTTCGAGCCATTTAATTTTTTTACTACAAAAATTATCCAACCAAGGCACGTTGATACTTAAAGTTGTACAAACATAAGCAATATCTTGTGATGAAGATCGTACATCATAATTCTTCTACCAGTTAAGCATATGCAACATGGTTTTGATATTTATCCCGACGGCGCAAAATATTCAATAAATTAAATCAGTCATTGTATGTAACATATGTAAATGTCTGGGCTTGAATTTTGGGCGTTTGTTTTGTGCCATTGAAAAGTCAGCGCAGCCTTACTTACAATTTCGTTGATGTTACTTTATTTTTCGCTTTCTGTAACACAAAACGGTTGAAATATTTGCGACTGCGCATTTTGACGTAATTAATGGGATCGCACGAAAATGGAACAGGTGATATTCGGCGGCTTCCTTTTTTTCATTTTTTCTTCCTTTTTCTTAATTCTTCTTGGCGGCGATTTACAATTCGGAGCTCCATTGAATTTATCGCAATTTTCTCGACCGATCGTCGATCAATTTGTCAGATCAGCCAAGACGGGACATAATATAACAGTCAAACGCTGAATCCCAATATAAAAAAAAGAAAAGACAATAAAAAATTAAAATGGAAAAAAATATAGAGGAAGCCGATTCTTACCCTGAACTTATGCAACCGAACTGGAGCTTTCATGAATTATTTTTTTACAGTTTTTTTGGTCTTTTTCACACAGTCACAATTCACATTGAGGTTTATAGAATACATTGTAATTCGTTCGACGATTTGCATCGGTTATACAATTTCTCTTTTCGTCATATGAAAAATGCAGTGTTATGTAATTGATAAAATTTGAATAATTTAGAATACAAAGAACTGCGACGTATTTGGTGCGACTTTGTAATATTGCCGAGAAGATGATTTGACTTACTTTCTTTCGTGGTTGTGTTCGATGGGAATGCAATTGAGACTGAAAAAAATAGATGCTCGTGTTTCAAATGTTTTTTCTAATTTAAAAATTTTATTGAAAAAGTAAATAGTAATTTAAATTTATTTTTAGTTCTAAAAAATACAAATAATAAAAAAACATAAAAATTATAAATATAAAAAGTAATAAATTATAAAAAAATATTTGACGTAAAACAAATGAATAAAAGGTAACCTAAAAACAAATAAAATAAAGTAAACAGTAAAGAGTCAATAAATAATTTACCTTAGCAAATGCATATAATGCGTTGAAAACAAATGATGAAAAAAGTTGCTTACATAAATATCCCCAACAAACGAGCGATACGCGACAAGTTGTTGGACGAATGCGGAAATCTACCGTAAAACACGGAAAGTTGACGGAAACGCGCTTTATCCGATATGGCAGTCGACAGTCGTCGGCCATTGGATCACTCAAGCAGATTCTTCTCAGTCAAGCAAAAAACAAAACAAAAACAAGAGTCGAAGAAGACGAAGACGAATGAAAAACAAAGTTAATGTAGTTGTTTTCTAGTTTTACCGGGAAACAACATAATTACGTGAATTAAGTTTTTCAATTCTCTTAAATGATTTGTAATTTATTAAAATAAAATATAAATGAATAAAAAAATAAAAAGAAAATTAATTTGAAAGTCGGATAGTATAAATTTGGTCAAATAATTAAAAATTCGTTTAATGAAAAAATAAATAAGGAAGAAAATGAAATTTAATCATTTAAATTGGATGATTTAAAACCGTTTCACTGTTAACGAGATTTGATTAAATGACGAACATTGCCGGAGGATGAAAGGTGTCTTAATATTTGCCGTGAACTTAATCCGTCATGTTTTATAAGATGTGTCAAAACAAACAAAATTACATCAAAACAACAAAGATGAAGAAAAAAAACAAAAAATGTAAACAAAACAAAAACAACGTTGTTTTGGTGGTAAAATTGAATTAAAAAATTCTGAATTATTGTTTAAGCGAGAAACAGTAATTACTTTACTTAAATTTAATTCGCAGGATAACAAATTCTAGTGCTAAATTAAAAAAAGTAACTGTTTTGAATTGAAAATCACAATTGTTTAGCGGGAAATTCAAATTGTAAAAAAACTAACTAATTTTTAAGCGGGAAATATGAATTACAAAATTAAAATTAATTTTTTAGCGGGAAATCCAAATTGTAAATTAGTAAATTATAATTATTTGCATTTCTTATTATTTTCTATAAATCAGTTGAAGTGAAAATAAGTAAATAAATGTACAAACAGACAACAAACATAATAAATACATTAATGTGACAGCATAGATAAATAAAAGGAAGTAAATGGTGGAAAATAACAGCAACAACGACAACAAGTGAAATGCAAAAGAAAATTGTCCCGTTGTTTATATTAAGTCGTAGACATTAAACGCAATTATATCGTATAAGTAAGGAGTAATCGTTAAGTCAACTCGAAAACGTTCGTTGTGTATATAGATATATAAATTCTTAGTATATATAAGTGTATAAAGTATATATATGTATATACAGATGTATATATAGATATAGAATGAATAAATTGCGTCCAACCAGAAATGACTGTCAGATTCCAAAGCAAACGTAATCTGGAACTGGACTATCTCTTGTACTTTCTACATTATCTTTTCATAAACGTTTTGTGCATTATAAAAATGGACATTTTTCTTTTTCGTTAAACAAAATAAGGTTCGCGTAATTTATGAACAACATGCATATAGAAATAGAAATAGAAATAGAAATATATATACATATATATACATAGATATAAGTTAAGTGACTTAGTAAAATAACTATCTGAAGTTCTGAAGTATCTAAATAAAGTAATTCATTTATATAAGTAATTTATAGAAAAAGAAACTGCATTTAAAGTAACTTTTTGAAGAAAATAAATGAGATAAATGAATTAATAAATTAAAACAATGAGTTAATTTAAAGTTAAAGTAAAGTTATTAAGATAAGCGCAACATAAATTTTAGAAAAAAGTATTAAAAAAATGTAATTGATGTGAGTTGTTAAAATAAGTTACTGAAGTAACTTACTAAAATTAAGTATATAAAACTTTATATTTAATTTCTTTAATTAATAAAGTAAACCAAAATAAATAAAGTAGTTGCATAAAGTAATTACTTAAAGTAACTAAAATGTAACTCATTAAAATAATATATTAAAGTAACTCAATAAAATAACGTGGATTAAAGTAATTTGATGAAGTAGCTCAAAACATAAAATAATTAATGAAAATGTATCGGTTATTTTAGATTAAAGTAACACTTTTCAACAACTTAATAGAGTAACGCATTAAAGTAACTCGGTAATTTAATTCAATGTAAGTAATCAAAATAACTTATACAATTAATTTATTAAAGTATCTCATCGAAGTAAGTGAGTTATTTAGCAACTCAATAAAGTAACGCATTTAAATAATTCACTGAATTAACTTAATAATTAAACTAACTTAAGACATTAAACAAAATAACTTTCTAAAAAGTAAATCTTTCAAATACCGTACTAAAGTAACTCACTTAACTAACTAACTTACAGTAAGTTAGAGTAGGTTAATAAAGTAAAGGATTAAGAGATATACAATTGGGATATCACATTAAAGTAACTCAATACTTTGAATTATTAAAGTAACTCACTAAAGTAACTCAGCACTATAACTTATTTAAGTGACTCATTAAAGTATCTCATCAATTAAAGTTGCTAATGTAACTTACTAAATTAATTTATTGAAATAACTCTTTAAAGTAACTTAAAAATGTTCAATAATTCAAGTTATTTACTGAAGTAACTCATTGAAGTGGCTCATTGAAGTATCTCGTTAAAGTAACTCAATAAAGTAACTAAATAAAATAAATTAAAGTAACTCACTGCAGTAACTCATGTATAATACAAAGTAACAAAATGTTTTTGTTAAATTAACTCTAACGAGGTGTGAAATTAACTATTTATAAAGTAAAATGTACTATCTATTTTGTTCATTTTACAAGTGTTCAGAAACAAACAGTAAAAGATTCAATAAAAAGAAAGAAAGAGAAAGAGAGAAAACAGAGAGACAAATATGAAAAGCAAAATTAACACATTGTCAATTTGGTATTAACGTGAATGCGCGAAATAGTGTACAAATATGCTTACGCAAGTTGCGCCGCAATTTATATTGTATAATAACTTGGTCTTGGTGTATGTGTGTTATATTATTTAATGGCATTGTTTTTATAAACTGTGAAACTGGTTCTGCATATGTAATAATGCGTTCAGAATGAAAATGTAATTAATTAATTTCTCTTATTATTATTCTATTCTACATAAATTATATGGCTTTTCATATTTTTCGATATCTTTTATTTAAGTTACATATGCATACATTGTTAAATTTACTTTTGCTTAAAAAACTTTAATTATGTATAATACATCGAAGTCTATACGATATATCGAATTATATATAAATATCCAAATATATCGAAGTATATCGATGTTTATCGAAATATATCGAAATATCGAATTACGTATAATATATAGAAGTTTATATGATATATCGAATTATATAGAAATATCGAAATATATCGAAGTATATCGAAATATCGAATTATGTAAAATATATCGAAATGTATCAAAAGTAACGATATATCAATAAATTTCAAATGTTATTTAATACAACAATTCTTAAATTCAAATTTTTGTCATTAATACTCATTTCATAACGATTAATGTCTTTATTTTGCCGCCGCAAAGGAAACAAAATCGCAAAATTCGTCGTTAACAAAGAGAAAGACAAAAAAGGGACAAGGGAGGGGGCGAGAATTGCAGGTGGCTGACGTTAACGCACGCTCAATCGAATTCGCCAATGACGTCAATTTATTAGGCGCGATAAAATCATTTCTTTTAACCTTTGCCGGGGCCCGCATTCGAATCGAGTTAAGTGAAGCGTAAACCGACATAGAACCACTTTTCATGCTCCTCATTGGTCAACAGGTTTATTTCTCTCTTTCGAAAAAAACCTGCAAATCCATTGTGAAGTTAAATAATTGTACAAATTGTTTCAATAAATCAAACCCAAATTGATGTATTTCTTATTTTTCCGCCCTTCTCATTTTTCCTATAAAAATTAATGAAATTGTATTTTTTGTAGTATTTTAGTATATTATATTATTTTCAAATGAAATAAAACGAATACAACAAATTTATTCGGGGTGCTTCAGTATGATCAAATGTATGTTAAGTGAGTTGTGTATGGGTTTGGGAGCACGGCGGGAATCTCGCGTGGGCGATAAATTTGGACCGACGTTTATCGCCTTTGCTTTATATACTGACCTGATAAAAAAAAAGGAAAGAGAAGGTGTATGGGTATTGAGATCGATTGAGATATATTGATATATATGGAAATTTATTAAAATATATTTATAAAAATGTGAGAAATATGGAAATATCTCGCAATATATTCAAATATATCGATATAAGTCGACATTCATCGATATATCGAAAAATATCGAAATATATCGAAATGTATCGAAATACTTCGATATATATCGAAGAATATCGAAATACTTCGAAATATATTGAATATATCGAAATGTATCGAAAGACTTCAATATATATCGAAATATATCGAAATACTTCGATATATATCGAAATATATCAAAAAATATCGAAATACTCCGATATATATCGTAATATATCAAAGTATTGAAATATATACATGGAAATGACTTATTTCACGCAATTATCGCATTAAAATGACTGCAAACGAAAGTTAATATGATTATTCAAGCTGGACAAAAGGTTGTACATTGGCGATACTTGCTAATCATTATAAAATGCGGCAGTTGTTGAAAAATCGGCGCGACCGGTTCGGTCGATTTGTAAGCGATTTGAATGTGTATGCAGCGTATAAATAAGCGATATGGCCGAAGTGACAGGTAAATAAGATTATGACCCGGACTTTAATACACTTTTCTAGGTTCGAGCGATTTGAATCGCGCCCGCCATTTACGTAATTGTTATATTCAAGCGGCGATAATAAATTTTATTTTATTTAAAGCACACGCGCCGCATGCAAAACCCAATCGATAGTCAAACTTCCTTGAAAGTCGATTGGATCTTTATATTTCATGCCTTGTATAATTTGCAGGTTTTTGTTTTGTAAGTGTTATGTAGTTGAACGTAATTTAATATTTTTCGATATTTCGATATATTTTTATGTACATGATATACTTCGTTATATTTTGATACACACCGATGTACTTCGAGACTTCGATATATTAATATGATTTGTTCTATTTTAATTTAGATCGTTATACTTCGATATTTCGATATAATTCAGTACATTGATATATCGATATCCTTCGATATATTTTCATATAAATTGATATACTTCGATATAGTTCGATATAATTCTATATATCGATATAAATCGATAATTCGATATATCGATATAATTCGATATATCGATATAATTCGATATATCGATATGATTCGATATTTCGATATCTTTTTTGATATCTACTTGCGATATACGTTGATATGTTTTAATAAATTACAACTCCTTATTTTGTAACTTAATGAGGTACTTTTATAGTTAGATTTAAAGAAATCTTAGTAACTTAATTCCTATCTACTAATTTTTTTATTATTTTCTTTTAATAACTTTACAGTATTTTGTAGTAACTTTCTAGTAACTTTTTAATTGCTCGATAAAGTATGGACTTGCAAATTAACGTGACGCTCTAAAACCTACATATGAGAAAAGAATGATCGGTTGCGTAAACACGCGATCGATACAGACGATTCACTTGGCGTCCCACAACGACGATTAAGTCATAAACGTAATTGAAGCCATAATTCGATTGTGATTTATGGTGCGTACACAGCCGTGTCACTTCCGCCAAACACTATGAAAGCGATCCCAACGAAAATTTGTCTCCCGAGAAATTAGATTGAATTTCTCCATATGCCGATATATATATATATATATTTAAAAAAACAACAATTCTTGTCTTTTCCTTGACTTTTTGAAAGGAACCCACAAATCGTTCTGCTTCAACTAGCTTAACGCGCTTACGACTAATTTGATACGAAACATTTTGAGGAAGTCATCCGGAAACACGTTTCGTTAATATTCAGACGTAGTTCAATATATAATAAAACCGGTCTGGTGTTTCGGAAAAATTGTAACTTTAATGGTCCCATAAAATTGAGCGTATTTTTTTTACCTAATCTACTTGAATTGAGTTTGTTAATGGAGCGAAATTCATATGCAAAGTTATATTCAAAATTCGCAGTATATATTAATAATGGTAATATATAGCTATGAAAAAGATAATAAAAAGGTACTGAAACGTTAATTAAATATCAGAAAGTTTAATAATGAAGCGACTGAAAAAGTTACTAGAAGAGTTACTAGAAGTTTTTCTAGGAAAGTTAGTACGAAAAATACTAAAAAATTACTATAAATGTTATTAGTAAAGTCACTAGAAAAGTTATTAGAAATGTTACTAGGAAAGTTACTAGAAAAGTTACTAGAAATGTTACTAGTAAAGTTACTAGAAATGTTACTAGCAAAGTTACTAGAAAAATTACTAGACATGTCACTATTAAAATTACTGGAAAAGTTGCTAGAAATGTCATTTTAAAAGTTACTAAAAAAATTACGGAAAAAATGAACTAAAAACTTCCAAAACACTTTCATTGAAAGATCGAAAATTGAGGTTTTGATTGAGTCACATAATATTTTCTTTTTCTTGTCGCAATAATTTATGCGAATTGTATTGTTATTGGCAAAACGTTGTTTATGCGACATGTATGTCAATCATTCGGCCGAACGCGCGTAATTATTCTAATATACATAGGCGATCGATTTGAAATGATTGGAAATTCGAACGAGACGGTCAAACGACATTCTATAAAAAGTGATACTTTTCGTTGTGTGTAGACAACAACATACTTTCTAGCAATTAGCAGTTTATATTCTTTTCCCTTTTGATTCATTAGCGATTAATGAATGAATCAAGCGGATCATTAAGATCAACTGTTTTTACCGAATGTTCAACTAATATTTACACGGCACGCATGCGCGGTCAGTGACATACTTTTGGTGAATATAGGTCATTCTTTTTCAGTGTTTAAAAAACTCATAATATAACTTACATTCAAAATACCTAACCTAATTTAACCTAACCTAACCTAACCTAACCTAACCTAACCTAACCTAACCTAACCTAACCTAACCTAACCTAACCTAACCTAACCTAACTTAGAAGAAAATATGAAATATATTTGATTATTCAAAAGAGTTTTTATTTATGAATTTCATCATTTATTTACATATTTACTTCTTCTTTGGTTAAAAAAGTATTAATGAAATGATTAATAAATAAAAAAAACTTTTGAATCCATTATTTTTTTCCTTTGTCTTCCTGTGTGTTTCTAATCGAAAGTTTCGCTCGAATGAGTAATTTTACACACATTGAGAGTTATATGAGAGACACTGATGTAACTTCGTAATCAAACTGACAAATGAAGTTACATTTTAATCAAAACTTTAGTTGACTAAAGGCAAGCTTTAATTTAAGTTACAGTTTGTGCCTTAATTTCATGGAATAAATAAACATACAAACGTGCTATTTTTGTCTAATTACTCAAAAAGATATATAAAGAGAATAGTCGTTATCTACAATTCACGAATTTATAATCTATAATTCATGATTCGTCATTCAATGAGTAATGATCTATGAGTTATGATTCATGATCATGATTCTTAAATTGTGATCTCTAAATCATGGTCAATGAGTCACAGTCCTTAATTTATGATCCATAATTCATTTTTAATAAGTAATGATTTATGAGTTATGATCCATAAGTCATGTTTCATGAATTATGATCTATGAGTTATGATCCATAAGTCATGTTTCATGAATTATGATCTATGAGTTATGACCCATAAGTCATGTTTCGTAAAATAAGATCTCTAAATTATGATCAATGAGTCATAGTCCTTAAGTTATGATCCATATGTCATTTATGATCCACAAATAATTTCCCATAATGCATGATCCATGGAATATGATTCATATATTATGACTCATGGACTATAATTTATTGATCATAATTCATAAATCATGATAAATTGATCATGACTCATGGATCATAACTTATGGATCATAAATAATCGTATCTGACCTATGAACCATGACTTATGGATCATGAATTACTGATTATGACTTATGGATTATGAATTACTGATTATGACTTATGGATCATGAATTAGTGATTATGACTTATGGATTATGAATTACTGATTATGACTTATAGATCATGAATTACTGATTATGACTTATGGATTATGAATTACTGATTATGACTTATGAACCATAATTTATGTATCATGTTTCATGGATCATGATTTATGACTTAAAGATCATGAATCATAGTTCATCCATCACGAACCGAAAAATCACGAAATAAAAGCGAAAAACTAGTTGTTCCATTTGACTATATTGGCTTTTAAGAAACAAACAAACACGTAGAAAGAAATAAGAAAAAGAGCCGATAATTAAGAAGCTGGTTTGGTTTGGTTTTCGTGTCAAACGCGGGAGAACAACAGTGTTGTTATGCATATGGAGTGTCGAGTTCGATGTGACACTTTAAATTATCATGCTTAAGAAACCATGACCAATCGACGTCGTGCAATTATGTCCGTATCTGGTTTCAATATCAATCAACTGCAAGAGCAAAAATCCGAACAATGCCCGGGTGGTTTCGTAAAAGTGCGAATTTTTCTTTTTTCATTGGCGGCCTATTTTTCGTCGGTTGACGATTTTTTTTTGTTTGTAACGTTGATCTGACAAATGCAATCAAAAAATAACCATTGAAAAATCCAAACCAAACCTGACGGAAGTTAACCTAACAAGAAATCATCAAATAACTTAACATAACCTAAACTGACATTATAATTCATATAAAGTATACAACCGAATCTAAAATAACCTCAAAATTATGATTTAACCTACTACTGTTTAATTAACCTAAAATAACCTAACATAACCTACAACCTATAACCTAAAACCTACAACCTACAGCCTAAAACCTTCAACTTACAACCTTCAACCTACAACCTTCAACCTACAACCTATAACCTACAACCTACAATATACAACTCGCAACCTACAACTCGTGATCTTCAACCTACAACGTTCAACCTTCAACCTATGATCTATATCCTAACCTAACAAAAAATAATTCAACACAACTTAACCTAACACAACATAGTAAAAAATAACCTGACCTAACCTAAAATAATTTAAACTGACACTGTAATTCACTTTAAGTATATAGCCGAACCTAAAGTAAGCTCAAAATTATGAGTTAACCTAATTCTTTTTAAACATTCATAATTAACCTATAATTCATAACCTAAAAAAGAGGAAACAATATTTCAACATGTTCAGAAGAAGAGTAAACATTAAAACAATAAACAAAAAAAACACAGTTGGAACGATATGTATATTCATTAGTCGATTTAGAAAGTTCATCCGCGCAGGAAGATTTAATTTTCTCGAAAAACAAGTTCCGAATTGTTTTGTGGCGTGCTGCAAAGATGCACTTATTCTGTTCGTGCGGCGTTGTTTCACGTAGAAAAGTGAAATTCCCTCGTTATTACAACCGGACGTTATGCAGCTAGCAGAGCCAAAGAAGAGCTTCTTTAATAAAGGGCAGACATTCCTGGACATTGTGTTTTTGACGTAACAGACTTCTGGCTTCTGACATTTCCATTCTTGATGCATCAAAACATGATGTTATTATGTGCATTGTGTTTCGAAATTTACTATTTCGTTCAAGTTGTAGAATAAAAACTGCAAATAATTACAGTTTTATTTTTTGTATAATCTTTGCCGCATGATCTATAATAAATGATCTTCGATTTACAATCCATGATTCATTTTTCATGAGTCATCATCCATAATTCATAATTTTTAAGCCATGATCTATGATTTATGAATTATGGATCATATACAATCAATTATAGATCATAGATCAGAGATCATTGATTACAGATTATAAATCATGGATCAAATGTCATGGATCATAGATCATGAATCATATATCATGGATCATTGATCATAGATCATACATTATGGATCATAGATCATGGATCATAGTTCATTGATCATAGATCATTGATCATAGATCATTGAGCATAGATCATTGATCATAGATCATAATTCGTATATCATTAATCGTAGATCACAAATGATAATTCATGAATCATAGATTATCGATCATGGATCAGTGATCATAGATTATATATTATGGATCATAGATAACAAATCATGGATGATAGTTCATTAATCATAGATCATTAATCATAGATCATAAATTATTGATCATAAATCATTGATCATAGATCATTGAGCATAGATCATGAATCGTAGATCATAAATCGTAGATAACAGATCATAGATCATGGATCATAGATCAAAGATTATAGATCGGCGATAGTGGATTACAAAAATGTTAAAAGTCTTTTTTTTAATTTATAATTACATTAAAATCGTCATTTTTTAGCAATGGCAACAACTTTTAAAAACATACATCCATAATATCGAATATAATTATTATCTCAATGACTTATAACAGCATGTAATCACTAAACTCCATATTTGCATGAAATTGTCGCATAATATCAGATCATTCTGCAAATTACGAAACATTACGTCTTACATCAATAAATACCTGTGCAATGTATATTCATATCTTAACTAATGATACCGGCATTTTTTCAAACTTGCAACAAGAAGAAGAAAAAAAGACGTCAAAATTAGACGCTGCCAAGATGTTTGTATAATCACGTTGGAATCATATCAACATTACAGTTCATAATAACCTGATGCTGTTTCAAAGTATTTAAATGTAAAAAAAAGTTACATCAAATATTTTCACAAAAGTAACAAGTTTTCTGTTTCATCAGGAAAAATTATTTCGATAAACTCACGATTGGTCGATAAATTATCATTTCATTTATGAAATCCAACTCATAAGTAACAAATCGCAAACGAAGGGAAAAAACGAGTTAATGCGATTAATCAGCGAAAGCAACTGGACGGCAAAATCGAAATGAAAAATGAACTGAATTCGCGTCATATGATAAAAGTATGTAATAACGGAGATCACTTAATTAATTTCTCAATCAGGTTTATGTGTGAGCGCGAGTTTTCATTGTGCTCTAATCATGTTTCGATAAGAAAAAGCGCATGACTTTCAATTGTGAGTGGCAGACATTTACTTTGATTGCCCAATTTGTTCTAATCAACATCTCCACTTTGCGACAAATAAGGGCTCCATTAAAAATAACAAAATGTGTTAATTGTTCCGTTTAGTATTTTTTCGCACTCTTTTTAGCAGTGTAAGATAAGATATACTAAGTGTAGTTTTATGCATTGTATTTTTCTATGGTTTCTTTTTAAATCTTTATTTTATTATCAATGATCTATGATCTATGATTCATGATCCATGATTCATGATTCATGATCCTTGATTCATGATCCATTAATCATGATCCATGATCTATGATCCATGATTCATGATTCATGATCCTTGATTCATGATCCATTAATCATGATCCATGATCTATGATCCATGGTTCGTGATTTATGATCCAGGAGTCATGATCTATGATCCATGGTCCATAGCTCATGAATTGTGATTTATTGGGCATTACTCATTCATCATGATTTATCGACGATGACTTATGGATCATAGATCATGGATCTTGAATCATGAATAATGATTTATAAATCAATTACTCATGGACCATGAATTATTGATCATGACTCATAGTCCATAATTTATGGTCATGACCTGTATGAATTGACTACGGATCATAGATCATGACTCATTAATCATAAATAGTGAATTATTAATCATTTCTCATGGACCATAAAGTATTGATTATGAATCATAATCTATGATATATAAATCATGATTTATGACTGATATTTCATAGTCTATGACTTATGGATCATCATTTATTGAGCATTACTCATCGATCATGACTTATGAAT
>JABFPJ010001180.1:0-27953 GCA_022817425.1 Gryon sp. ZL-2020 | reverse complement strand
ACAAAAAAAAAAAAAAAAAAAGAAAAAAAAATAAATATAAATGAATGAGTATTTTGCATTTGAAATAATGTACTTTTGTTTGTTTGTAGAAATTGCTTCGGAAGGTTTGAAAAATCGTGTGTTCGAAGTATCGCTTGCCGATCTTCAAAGTGACACCGACGCGGAAAGATCTTTCCGTAAATTCCGACTGATTGCTGAGGATGTTCAGGGCCGCAGTGTATTGACCAATTTCCATGGCATGGACTTGACAACTGACAAACTCCGCTCGATGGTTAAGAAATGGCAAACACTCATCGAAGCCCGAGTGGACGTTAAAACCACCGATGGATACTTGCTTCGAGTATTCTGCATTGGATTCACCAGCAAAGACCAACAGAGTCGACGAAAGACTTGCTATGCTCAACATTCTCAAGTGTGTTTCGTTTTTCTTTTTATTGTATGGCTACAAATATTTTGAAACAAAAATTGTGCATTTTGTTTCGCTATTTTCGAGCCAAGAACAATGCATAAACTTACCACATAATCTTTATTTGGTTTCAAGATTTATGTCAAAAATTTATGCGACAAATGTAGATAATTAAAGAATATTTATTTCCTCTTTTATTTGTTCATAATAATGTTTATGAATAAATCTTTTAGGTACGAACAATTCGCGCGAAGATGGTTGAAATTATCATGAATGAAGTCAGCAAAACCGATCTGAAAGGAGTTGTAAGCAAACTTTTACCTGACGCCATTGCTAAGGAAATTGAAAAAGTTTGCCAAATCACTTATCCACTTCATGATGTTTATATCCGTAAAGTAAGTGAAATTTGTCTTATTTATTGAAAATAAGTTTGAAATCAAATAAAATGAATAATTTATGCAAAGTTTAATTTAGGCTATAATAAATAATAAATGGTCATTCATTCTAATGTCATGGTCGTTTTTACTTTCAATCTTTAAAGTAAAATATTTCCGGATCAATGGAGACAAACATGTTTTAAATTTGCGAAATGAAAGACAAAAAATATAATGAACGATTAAATGAAATATCATTTAATTCTGACAATAACGTGTTTTCGGACACATTCCACCTTAAATGAAGTCTTATTAATATATTGTTTCATTTTTAGGTGAAAGTATTGAAAAAGCCGCGATTTGAACTTAGTAAATTGTTGGAACTCCACGGTGACGGAGGCAGCAAAAGTGGCGAAGCTGGTGAAACCGGATCCAAAGTCGAACGACCAGAAGGATACGAACCACCAGTACAAGAATCAGTTTAATACTGTTTTTTAACAACGATTATTAATAAAAATCACTTGTTAGTGAAAAAAGATTTTGTTTTTCTTTGAAATTCCTTTGTGAAAGTCATTTTTGACTTGTATAAGAGCAAAAAAGATAGAGCTAATGGTGCAAGAATTACTGCAAAGGAGAAACTATGAATTTGACTGAAGAATGATTGAACAAATTTAATCAAACGAATTGAATTTTATTAATAATTGATAACAATTTTAAAAGGAAAACAATCGGCTGTAAATCAAAAGTGCCAAAAGTATGTTTATATATATTTGAAAAGTAATATAAAAAAGCAGTAACATTTATAGATATCAAATTATTCTTATAAAACATTAATTAATGATTGCATTTATATAGAAAAAAAGAACAATGAAATTGTGCTAAATTGAATTGAAACAGGTAATGCAATCACTATTCGTTTATTGAATTATATCCAAATTTGAATTGAATGATACAATTTTGTATATTAAGGAATTTTAAGTCACACTATAACGAAAAATTGAGAAACAATAATTTTTGGCGTTTATGATATATAAATTCTGGCGCTTTTGATCAACATGGAGGAAATCATAAAAGTAAACTTTGAATCGATAAAATTTATTGCCATAATTTTTGAATACAGTAAATAAGTTGTTCTTATCCATAATAATAATAAAATTAGATTATATTTACATGCAAATATTTGGACATACAAGCTAATGCATTAAGATTTGTTTGACTTTAACTTACATTTCGTTTGTTCGTTTATAAAGTAATATTATAAAAGAAACGGAAAAAGTTATTAATTTAAGAATAAGTAATTATTTATATAAACTGTTCTATTTTTAAGTTCACATTGAATGTGACAAAAAAAGTCGTCCAATATTTGAACTGTTGAAATCACTCGTACACATACAATTTGCAATTATAATTAATATAAATATATGCAAGTTTTATCAGAGTAAAAAAAACACAGTTATATTGTCCCAATACCATTGGAATATCTAAAGTTTTTCTACCGAATTGACAATCATTTGATTTCAAAAAAAGTGTTTTCTGCAAAAAAAAAAAAAAAAAAAAAAACATTTATTTATCTATTTATTTGATTTATTCTTCGCGGAGTAATATTTTTGCAGTTAACATTTTTTGCACAATCATTTAACATATATATAAAAATGCAAAAATATAACAAAATAACCTATACTGACTTTGTTCTATGGAAATATAATACGCAAGTGTAATTTTTCGTTTCGGTCCATTATTGCGGCTAATTACACAAATCTCTATTCACCAATATTTCTTATATTTTGTGTAATAATTTGTACGATTTTGCAACAAATAAAAAATATTCATAGGAAATGTAGTGTGATCTCAATTTGTTGATTTCACTTTACAGTTTTTGATAAATATTCAAATCCGCCTACAATAAGTGCTCGGAAACTATCACTCCATGAAGCCAATATGTAAATCAAAAGTGCGAAGAATGCGATTTTAGTGAAAACGTCCACCCAATACATTCTGTAAGAAAATGAGTAAAATATTAATTTGAATGATAATTCCTTTTTTCTGTTTAACAAAAAAAGAAAAGAAAATGAAAAAATATAGTAATTACATTTTCATATGGCGACGAGCTGCTGGCAAAGTTTCCGGTGGTTCTTTGAGGAGATAAATTCTCGCGGCTCTAACGCAGGACTCAAAATAAGCATCCATGTCCAAATCATCTCCATGTATCTGATAAAGGGACATCTCTCGAGCATTTAGTTTGTCCCGCAATTTTATTACGTTTTCATTTACAAAGTCCCATTGATTATTTGCATAATACTCGAATACTTCGAATCCTTTCTGTATTCGACGATGAATACGAACCATTCTGTAATTTATATTTAAAATAATTAATTATATTTGAACTATCAACTGCACTATTTGAACATGTTTATAATTAATATCAAAATATAATCTGTAAAGATTACTTGTATTTTGGAAATTACAAATGTAAGGTGGAAAATGCGTAACCTCGATAATCTAAGATTGGCTTTGAATTTGGCGAAATTCTATAGGTTACGAATTGTCCAGCTTAATATAATTGTACACATAGATAACATACAATGGTTTGTTTCCTGAGATGAAAATAATAGTATCAAGAAAAACGGCAGGAAGCATATGGAACAGCAATACACAAATGTTATGCAGAAGTCGTGACTTTTTCATGCTGCCTCCAGGGTACCAGAGAACATTATTCAAGGGTACTCTCTGTGTAATTCGACGACCTCGTTCTATAATTTCCGCCCAAGAAACCTGAAAACAAAACACATTGTCTTACATTAAATATACATCATTAACATATTTATTTACACACTTGGATATAAATAATGCAAAATGTACCTTAAAGTCGCTACCACTTGTTAAATTGTAAACACGTTTGTCGTATTCCTTATTGTACACAAAATTCCACGAACATGCGAGAATGCCGTTTATCGCTATATCCACAGGAAGAAAATCGGCGTAGCCATTTTCGTTGCAGTACATTGTTCGGATGACACCTTTTCCGGCGCCAATTAACAAACCCGTCGGCCCGTTTATGTTGTCAGTCCACCCAGGAAGAGGTTCTTTCCACACAGGAATTACTACGCTCGGTCTAAAATAACAAAATCAAAATGTTACTATCATTTTTGTCAATCAAGCTTCTACTGTCTTCTTCTAGTTTTCAAGGCTTCCTCAAACTTCATTACCGTAGAATAATAGCTGGAATGTGTTCCATGGCTTCTTCCACTAAACCTTCTGACAGTGCTTTCGTAAAGGCATAGGTATTTGGCAAATGTCCCAAAATTTTATCCGTCATTGCTTCCACAACTTCGTCGTCCATCCACTCGACGCATTTGATAATCTTATGAGGATTCGCCGGGGGCGGATATGGCTTTTCACCTAAAAGCTGATTCAAGTTTTTTTTTTTTTTTTTTTTTCATTTTTTCACACATTAATAGTAAATATGCAACTAATTTAGACATTTATTTATTAATGTAATTACTTTTTCTTCGAGATGACAGTAAGCCGTGCTGATATGAGCAAAAAGTACTAGTTTCTTCATTTCTTTGGCCAGTTCTAACATTTCTCTTGTACCTCGGGTATTTAGCAAAACAGCTTTCTTTAAGAGTTCATCAAATCTAAATATGTAAGTTAATATAGTTAATTTTGAAATATTCAAAAATAGATAAGAAATATATATATTGTTAAATTAAAATTACCGGACAGTCGCTGCACCATGATAGACAATATGAACTCTTTCGCATAACAATTTTCTGTCCTCTTCAGAAAGTCCCAATCCAATAAGTGATACATCACCGTCGATCACTGTCACGACTTTCTTCAGTGTTTCTAAACCGCGTTGCGATGCAACTTTTTCAAATAACTGCAAAAGTAAAAATGATTTCATTTAATTTACTCTTAATGATCTTAATATTTAACAATTATATTGCCTATAAGAATTGCAAAATATTTTTGGTCATTTAAACTTCATTACATTTGACTAAATTTCACATTTTGAGTCTAACTCTCATCGATAAGATTTCTTTCTTCTTCTTCTTCTTCTTTTGAAAGCCATTAAAAACATTTGTAAAAGGATTTATGACCAGTGCATTGATTTGTCTATTTTCGTTCAAAAATATCATCAAAAGACCAAATAAATTGCAGTCCTGAAGTAACACATGGATGAAGTAATCGAACCTTTACAGAATAATCATGATTATTACTTGTTCATATCGTTTCTCAGATTTACAGGCAAATTTCGAAATGCATTCAGTAATTAATAGAAAATAATTCTGCACTTTCTCTCGCAATCGTTTTTATAAACCTTTGACTTTTATACAAGAATTTATACAAAAGAATTTTATCTTTTCGTTGACACTTAAGTTCACTCTTTAGTTGATTACCATCATCATTTTCTATTCATTTTATTTTTCCAAATGGATTCCACTACTTCAATTATTCGTTTAGTTTCGCAAAAAACGCAAATCAAAAATAAACGCAATTTTACTCATTTCAACAATTTAATCATCATCGATTATCTTCAGGTTATCTTTAAGCAAACACTCATTTAGTTTTTAAACGAAATTAGTTTATTTACATGAATGGTTTTACAAATTATGAATATAAAGTTAAGTTATTATAAACCTCAGCATTGTTAACCGCAGCGCCAAAGTGAATAAAATAACATTAACAGTTTTACCTTAACACGAATAGAAATTCGTACACGAGTAACTTAAGTAGGCCATTTAATGAAAAAGTAACATTTTTCAGGTTTTGTTAAGGTTTTTAAAGGGCCAAAAATCCCATAATGATTTTGTTAAGACCTTTAAGGACACAATGATAATTTCCAAGACAGTTTTTAGTATATTTTAGTTCAAAAAAGTGTAAAATATTCAAACAAACCCACTCATCTATGATACGCTACCTCATGATAGTCCTACCTTCAAAAGTAAGTATTTATACAAGAAAAGATACCATCAATCAGTAAATACATTCAAAAATATATATATAGTGATACATTGTTCTAGTAATATATTTGAATTTCACAACTATTCAAATTAGGATAGTTTAACCTTTTTTTACATTTATAAGCTTTCTAAAATGATGACTCGAAAAATGTTGTCGAATTGCATTAGCTAGTTACAGCAACAGTAATTAGACTTCCTTGATCATCTCAAAAGAAATGACGTTATTCGTGCGTCAGAGAGAGAAAAAAAAAAATGTAACCACCATGGCCTTGTTTTAATCACACATGTATTATGTTGTTATAAAAGAGCGCGCATACGTAAAACGTATTACGCCGAAAAACGATCGGTTATGATCGGTGATATAATAGTTGACTACTTAAAACACTTTCACCTCATTCGCTGAATAATATTCTTTAGCGAGTGAGTCTTTGACGAGGCCTTGACTCTGTTTTTTGCTTAACACCACTTTCTCCAATCAATTGCTTTGCTTTTTTACAAGAGCATGTTAATTCGGTCAAAGTTTGTGGATGAAGGTATCTTCTAAGTTTGCATCCTTTGAATAATAATTTTTTTGTTTTCTCTCATAACAACAAAATTTAACCATTATGAAATGTATAAACATCAAGGTTTCTCGCTACAATTGGGTGTGTAAATATTATGTTTACAAATCATATTAATTCATGAAGCACGATTAAAGGTATTAATTACTTTGGAAAAATATTTTGAAATTTTAATTGAAAAACAAAAACAAATATTGTTATGGGTACATAAAATGTAATGGTAAAATAAGTATAAGTGCAATAAAATTAATAAGCGCTGGGATTTCGATAAAAATGTACAATTAACAAAGGATGAATTATATAAGTCCGCAATTTATATAGGCGTATTTTGTAATATCGGACTAACGATTTCTAATCTAAATGAGAATTAGTACCGATGGAAAAGATTTAAGAAACGTTGCTTGAGCAATGATTATGCAGATAGGGATTTTAATGTTTCGTTTTATGTTGTAAAGCAGTAAAACTACTTTTTTTTTCGTCCCAACGAATTGTTTTGAGTTTCGCTTACATACTTTGTTTTTATAATAAACAACTTTTATTATTATTTTTGTTAACTGTAAAACCACTTTTGTATTATTCTTTGAATGTTAGTTGAATAAACTTTTATTTTTATGTTTATTATGAACATTTTCGATTCCGTTTTTAAGTGTCATAAAAGTTTGACATTTTTACGAAAAATGTACATATATTTTACAGAAAGCATCAAAGAACTTATGATTATGAAAAAAAAAAAAAAATGATTTTATTACTGACTAATACGAGATATATTGGTTATTGAAGTTATGACTTGCGCATTCAAATTTTAGCCGCCATATTATGCATGTTTGGCAACGCCGCAATGTCACACGACGTTATTAGTCAAAATAAATACTAAATGAGGTTTAATTTGAACAAACAAGTGTAAATGATTAAACAAATATTTGCGAATAATTATAAACAAGTAAAATGTAAGCTGAAACATTATTTGTATGTTCTTACCGGTGAGTTTAATAAATTGTTTAATCTGCGTTTAGGATCATCTCCTTTTTTCGATCTAATGAGTAAATAAATGTGTCCAACTTCGGGTAAACAGCGAAGAAATTTTTCCACCATCACTTTTCCCATAAATCCAGTTCCGCCAGTGATCAGAATTTCCCGACCCTTAAAGAACTCGGCTATTCTGTCCGGCATGTCTTCCAAATTTGTTTCGCTCATTTTGCTTTCTTTTTTGTTCTTTTAAACCTGCAAAAATATTCAAACATTTATTATATATACACTGTAAATACAAACGTTCTGATCAGAACGGTTTTGAAGCTTTTTTAGAATGTTTTAAAGTGTTTTCTCTTAAGAAACGTATAATGCGTTTCCAAAAAAACATTTTAAACATAAAAAACACTTGTATACGTTCTATGTAGAACGTTTAATTCTTGTAGAACGTTTCAAAAAATAGAAGTTTTACAGTGTATTATTTTATTATTTATTATACATCAAAAATATAAATGAAAAATAATTTTAATTGCTTTTTTTGTTTAATTCAAGTTTAATTGACAATTAACATTTTTCATTTACATTGTTTCATTGAAAATTGTCATTTTTGCGATTATGTCTGTCATGGATTTTTGTATATATGCTTGACATTTGGTGTTACATAACAACGAGGCCCTCAGGACATTTCAAACTGTTAGCTTACGAGACTCTCTTGTCGTAAAAATAAATCATTTAAATCAATTCATTAAATAGCGAAATTTTGTCGCAACATACCAATTCATGAGTTTACAAAAAGGGAGACGCATATTTGATATTTCAATGTAATAATTATCACACATAAAATACGAATAAATTTAATATTCTTATTTGTTATTCAGTATTATTAAATCATAGACAAATTAAAATAATTATTTGTTATAAATTAAATTGAAATTAAATTAAAATAAAAAATACAATTAAAATTAAATTTTAAAAATTGTGTGTGTGTCTTTTTTTTGTCAAAACTAATTTAATAACATTATTATTTATTTTTCATTTATTGTATCATTTTGATTTTGAATAATTTTCTTTTGTTTATAATTTGTAAAATAACATATTTAAACGAGAATGTCAATTGGATGATGCTGAGACAGTGTTACATAAATTTAACGAATCGTACCTTTAATATTTATGTTCCATTGACAAGTTATAAGATATTATGTAAACATTTTGTCTTGTCATGAATAATCACCGAATTTAACAATCTTTCACAACGTTATTATATTTTAAATTTTAATTTGAAGAAAATAATGTATTAAACGATTTATTTAAAAAATATGATTTTTAACTAATTATTTTTTTGAAAAATTCTTTTTTTTTATTTCATTTTTTTTAATTTAAATTTTAAATTGAAGTAAAATTTCATTTTTTTCAATTTTCATAAACTTAAATTTAATTAAATAACAATTTGTACCCAACCTTGAAAACAATAAGCACCATTTAATTAACATTTGTCTTCAATTCTAACCACATATTATTTACAATAAACATTTTTAATTATAATAATAAGTATCTTTTATTCTTAGTCATTAACTGGTATAAATAGGAGTTAAACGCCAATAAAGTAATAACATAAAAAGTCTGATTTATGCCATTGTCATCAATTTTATATTAAATCATGAACTTTTGTTTGAAAAAAAATTGCCCACATTTGTCATTTATTTATTTCTTAATGTTTTTTGTTTTCGCCATCTCAACTCAACTTTTTGCCAACTTTTTGCTATTAATTGTCGTAACAATAAGTGCTCCATTAAATGATTTACAATAAATAAATTTAATTTGCATAATTGTGACTGCATTGTATGACAATTATGACACTATAATATGCAATTCGAAGAGACATAACATTTGTTAGAAATGTGTGCAATTATTCGAACTGAACTTGGCAATTTTCTGCAGCCTGACCTTATCCTCTTCAATTATTCTTCCATCACAGAACATTGTCTTTTGTTGCTTTTTTTAGTTTTCTTTACTTCGTCCTGTCTGCTTGAATCTTTTTCTTCAATTATTTGAAGGCTCTTTGCTTATTGCTTTATTGCTCGGCAATCAAAATTAACAATATCGAAATTACTATACAAATTGCACATGTCATTATTTTGTGCAATTTACATATTTATCATTTCATTTCTTTTCAAAATCGGCATATTTTTTTTACACAGGAGACATTTCTTCTTCAAAGTATATTGTTGAACAAATATTGTTTAATTTACAATTTGATGCAAAAATTGAAAAACAAAATTCGGTTAATAAGCACAAATAAACAACTTTGCTTTAATATTTAAAATTGTGTTGAAGAACAAAGGTTTCTTAATAAAATAATTTAAAAAAATTGGATTGAACTTTTTCGCCAACACTTTTTTATTTAATATCTTTTTAGCATATTTTTTAATTTAACATTTGTTGGAGAAAATTTGATTGAATAAACAAATTTTTGTAATAACAACAATTAAAAATGTTTTTATATTTAAATTTTGTTAAACAAAAATTAAAAGATGAAATAGGAAAAAATACTCAATAGTTTTTGAGTGGAGTGAGTCAGAAGAATGAATCGAAGATTAGTCGATTGCAAAGTATTTCTACTTTCACTACTATGTTGGCACTAGAAAACCCGAGATTGCCGCATTGCACAAATATTTCGATTTCTTCCTTCTTTTGAACATTTTCAGCAACTTTTCGCAAATTTACTTATATTTTATTATTTATTTTATTATTATAATAAATAATTCATAGATTTTAATTATATACCCCCCCCCAAAAAAAGAGTAATTTATTATTTTAATTATTTATTATATTTTTCATAACTAATTGTTAATCTTTATTTTCTTAATTTTAATTTTTTATTTAATTAACTAACTTTTAATTAACTCAAATTATTTAAACTGAAAAATTAGTAACTTTATTTCACAATAAAAATTCAACTAATTACATAAAAAAATGACTTTTTTTGAAATTTGCGATTGAGTGTGTTGATACACATTTTTCACATATTTTTATTGGTCGTAAAAAATAAAACAAGTAAATGTTATTGCGTAAAGTGTAATTCAGGTTTGTGTAACATAACGCACAACTCACGTGGTTCTCCCTATGTGTAATTGGAAATGTGCCAGAGCGACAAAACAAATATGTTTTATAATAACACTCACGCAGAGCCATTTTTATTTCACATAACATTTTTTTGAATAATAACATACTTGGAATTTGTATTGCACATTCCAACATAATTTAGGTATTCATTTTAAATATCCAAATCTGCGAAGGAAAACAATGGAACATTTTGTTTTGACATTTTAAAATGTAAAATAAGCTATATTTAAAATGTTGAATTAAATTGAGTTAACTTTTAATTTTAAATGTTTAATTGTGAATAAAGTTAAATTTAAAATGTAAAATTGAGAAAGAATTTGTGGAAAAATTGTTTTGTGTAAAAAAAGGTTGTTTGACACATATTGTGGCAGAACTGAAAGTAATATAAAATCAAAATTTGCACAACTTGTAAACTTGTGCAATTGATTGAATTATATAATAACTACTTACTTTGTGTAAGTTGCAAATAAATATCGCAATCGTTTGGTTGATATTACATGTCACAGTTGAAGAAACAATTGGTGTAAAAAGTTGAGCCGGCAAATAAATTGAAAAATCAAATTCAATTGAATATTCAAAATGAATCCATTAAATGCACAAACAAAATCACACTCAGACAAGTTTTCGAAAAAGTGGCGCGAAATGCAAAAATGAATGTTTGAACTGAAAAGCGCGTTATGTTTGTTTCAGTTCCGGGCCTCTTTGATACTAAAGGACTAAAGGTGGTTTGAGCGACATAATGCCCGTAGCTAAGCTAATGTTCGGCGCAACTTCGCCAGTGCCGTATATGGCTCACCACTTCCAATTATCCCCCACTCATATACACAACCAACTTTGTGTGTTATTGGATGACCATTCATTGTTCGGCTTAGCGCTTTGGGATTGGCATTCAGTCGCATGGCCTTTCAGAATTTGCCCATTATCACATACAAGTATTTTATAATATTTATATAATCAATAATAATAATAATAATAATACATTTTGTATACATCATTATAATTATATTAATATATAATATTCATATTTTTATATCGTTTAATATATTTTATATATTTCGAATTTACATCAAATATATATTTTGTGTACAAAATATATAAAACAATATACAATTTATGTATACATTTATACATAAATTGCGGCAACATGGCATATATTTATAATATAAAATTACATCTTACATTTTCGTCCGTGAGGTTATTAAAAAAAGCAAACAAATTTGGATCAATCACAAACAAAAGACAAAATCAAAAGAAAGCATAAAAAGAAATAATCAAAAGAAAAATTATAAATTATACATTTAATAATAGAATTTAATTTTCGATGGAACAGTTTAATCAATTATGTGAGTAATTTAGTTCAAATTAGATATTAACTATATGATAATCCCTTGAAAAATTGAATACAAAAATCATTTTCTAAGATTCAAGAAAGTTTGTTTCAAAGAGAAAAATATAAACAAATAGATATTTGTTCGCAAACAAGAAATCGCTCGATTTAATTAGCAATCAAACGAACGAGTAATTATTTGTTTATGCATGTTTGGACACTTAATTGATTTAGCTGAATCATTTCTATGTTCCATTCCGACTAAAAGCAAAATTATAGTGAATTTGTTAATGAATTGGAAAAACCGTTTGTTCCATCAAAATGTCGCAATGTATGCTTTGTGACATAACATAACGGCGTAATGATATACTTCTTATTTACGATGCATCAACTTTTACCAATCATTTTACATTTACAGTAAATTGGCCATTTTTTCATCCACTCATTTTTAAATGCAAAAATTGCAATACATTTTTTTATTTTTGAAAAAAAAAAAAAAGAATCTTAGATAACTATTTTATAATTTTATATATAATTTTGTATTCTTTGGTTTTTCTTGTAAATAAACAAACAATTGGATGTTCAATTTTGCGTGGATTAAACAAGATAATTATATGATTTCAATGACAATTCTTGAAATGAAAAAAGAATCATTAATTTTTCAATGGAAACATTGTTTTTTCTTTGTATATAATTATTGCATTTATTATATAATGAAATGATTTATTTAATTTGATTATTAATTATTTCAACATTGAAATTAAATTTTTGTTCATTTTAGAAAAGTTTGACTTTTAAAATGTATCAGTTTCATAAATATATTTGATGAATATATTTTTGAAATATTATATGCATTAATTTTGTGTTCGTACGAAAAGTGACAACAATTAAACTGAACAAAATAATAATTGTCATTTTGTTCTCTCCACGAAACACCGGACATTTTGAATTCAAAAAAAAAGTTGGCGCAAAATAATTGAGGTTGTTTCCGATTAGTTTTGAAATATTCTCTCATTATTTATTAACGAATCGCGTGATTACTTTTTTTATCTTAAGAAATATTATTTATTATTATTATTTGACAAAACCTCATTTTACATTGAAATGATTGAATCATTTGGCTGTGAAAATAAGTTATAAATGTTGAAGTAATAATTGAAATTTGGATTATTATACAATGTATTATTTGTATTAAAAATGATTGAAATTGAAGTGATAACTGAACAAGCAATTGAACTAAATTCAAATTGAATTGAATAAAGGCGAAATGCGAAACAACGTCGAAGTCATTTTGATGATGCAACGCCACTTTCGTGGCGATTTACAATCGCTTGAGACTCGGTCAAAGAGAGTGAGAGTGAACAAGTGCGAGCGAACGCTCGGCCCATTTCGACATTTCGAGACTCCCTTTGCTCTCCGAGACTCTCCATACCAATACGTCACTTTTTTCAACTTTTTTCTCTCCCTCCATCCAAAATTCACGCATTCAACGAGAAAGTTCATCTTTAATATTTTTATTTTATATATTTATTCTTGTATTATTTTGCATTTTTCTACTTTTTATGCTGCAAATCTTCCTTTAGATGACTCGACAAATGATGCTGCTGCTGCATTGGTAAGACAAGAAAAAACTTTTTTTTTTCTTTTCATTTTTTTTCATTCTTGTCACTAACTGAGAAAAATCCTTACAATTATATAATACAAAATATTAAATAAGAAATATTTAACATTTCTTTTTTTAATATAAACATTAGTAAAAGAACATTCATACGTTTTTATAATAAACATTAAAATGTATTAAATTAAACAAGTTTCAATTTGGCGCGCTATTGATGGAACAGTATTGGCGGCTTTCAAATGTGGTGGGGGGCTAACTTAGGACAACAAAGTTGCAAGGAATGTGGCAAAAGAGTAGGCCCAACAAAAATATCTTTTTGTTGGCATAGACAATTCTGAGCCATTTGATTGGCTAATAATATGCAGTATCATTTGGCCATTTTTATACATTTTTCGAGGGCGCATAAGTGCGCGCAAAGAATAAGCAGGCGCAAAAATGAACTTTGCGCCCGCTTGCTCGCCCTGGGGCGAAAAAAGCCACTTTGCGCCCGTGAAAGATGTATTGAAAATTGACCACTTTTTTGCATTCGTAACAAAAAATTATATTCGCATGATGGGCGCAAATGCAATTTCAACGAGGTTAGTCGCGACGAAGCCGAAGGCATCTGAGGAGGTCCGCTGAAGATGCCTACGGCTTCGTACATACGAAAATAACTATTCTGAAAATCAAACTCATCTATTTAAAATTGATTTTGTTTATTCGTACAATTTATATACATTTTAACACAAGTTTCCATAACAATAATCATCATTAAATATAGCGCAATTCTTAATATTATAATAAAGAAATAAAACGATTCTTTATAGTTTTATAATATAACATAATAAATTTGCCCTAATAATATTTTTGTTTTTTTTTTGTCGAACTTTTGCATGAATAATCAGACTTAAAATACCCACTATGTTCGGTATACACTCGACTTCCACTAGTAGCTTTATGTTTATTAATGTTTGTCAGTCTTTTGACATGCAAAGAATAAATAAATGGAAATTGCAAATGGAGCGATATCAAATTTAACAATGTATGTGCGTATATCTTAATAAGTGATTCAAAATTAATTAGTTTATTAAGTTTAAATCTCAAAAACGAAATGTCTAAATTACTCTTATATTAGATGGAAATTAAATTCATTTAGAATGACAATATTGTTGCAAAATGAATAAAAAATCAATAATTATTATAGTTATTAAGAAAATAACTTTTAGTTATGATAATGTGAATAACTATGATATTTAACTAAAATGTAAAAACTTGTATTATATGTACACGGAGGGAAATGTGCTATGATAATGATTAAAAACAATTGAGCAGAAATGATATATTTGAATGTTGATAGTCGATTCGGTTGTTTTTCGCTCGCCTTCACCGGATTGAAAAACAGTCGCGGATTGGGCCTTTTTTTTTAAACCACGCCCTTTTGCTCGTACGTGTCATAAATGTACAATATTATTACGATTTTTCAATTTGGTGAAGACGAGCACAAAATCAATCGAATCGACTATCGAAATTCAAATGCACAATGAGTGATTTTCATTCAAGTTCAAATATGTAAGTTATGCTCAATTGTTTTTAATCATTTTCGTAGCACATTTCCTTCCGTGTATTATTATAATACACTCAGAGAAAAGTGTCATGAACATTTACTATGTTTTATAGTAGTTTGGGCATTTTTGCAAAAGAATATACATTTTACTATGTTTTAAATTGAATTTTACTATGTTTATATTGAAAATTACTCTTAAAAATAGTAAAATTTGTTTCTCTTTTGCAAAAATTCCCAAACTACTATAAAACATAGTAAATTTGCATGACTCTTTTCTCTGGGTGTATTTATAAAGTTTTATGTATAACTAATTGTCAAATGTTTACTTTATTCTTAAACAAAAATATTTGTAAAGTATTCATTTATATGGTTTTTATTTTTAAACTGTATTGTATTTCGCGCGCTTTTCAAAATTGCTAGCTTTCGTATTGTGCTTACCGATCAGATTTTCGTGCTCTTTGTGAAAGTCGAGTTTACATTAACAGAACTGATAAATAAAACTAAAACAAAAGCTTTTTTGTATCCAATTTAAATTTTAAATTGAATTAAGAAATATATAGAATTATTGGAATTCTTTGACAATCTTTGAATTTTAGTTTTTAATTTTTTGTTATTTTTATTTTGTATAACAAAAATGATAAATAAGTCATATAATTTTGTTGGACAAAATCCCTAATCACAATGTATGCAAACTTATGAAACAAATGAAGGAAACTGATGAGCCAAAAGCAAATTAAGAACACTTTCTCAATGACTCGCAGCATTGTGCTCGATTATCGTTCAATTATTATGTAAAATTTTGTCTCGTTATGCAAGTTTTTTTTTTTTTTTCATTTTTTTGCAGTTTACAAATAAATTAAGATAAAAATAGTTGAAAATGATATATTATTCAATAAAATGTAAACTTTCATAAGATGTTTTCAAATTTCTGTAATCGTCTTGAAATCGCGTAACGCTATTTGGCTCATTAAAAGTTCACTGCTTAATATTCAAAAATTAATGACATATTTTGAAATTTAACTCCAAATTATAGCCATTCAAGTTTATATTATTTAGTTAAATGATTTAACGAAATATTAAATATTATAACAATTGATTTTCGAAATTTGCTTTCTTAAGTACGAATTGTTAGCATTTTTTATAACTTTCATATATCGATACGGTATCCATAATGTATAATATCGATTTTTGTATGAGAAAATCGATGTTTTAAATCGATATTTAATAAGATTTTAATCGATATTTTTGCCATAAATCGAATCGTTTTTTTGTTTATATATAATATATGTTATAATAAATATATTTTTTATTATGTTATAAATTTACGCCGATTACTAATTTATGTATTGATATAAAAGAAAGAAACTGAAAATGAGATGCAATTTATTACTTCAAAAGAATAATTTGATTAAATCTTAACTTTAAAATATGTATTTATATGTATATGTCGATTCGATTTGTTTAAATATCGACACTTAATTTTTCAAAAGATATTATTAGTATCAAAAGACACTAATAATAATTAGTTATCATAATGAGTCAAAGTACTGATTTTGGTCTTAAAAATGAGCATATAAATAAGAAATCCGTAAAAAAGTATTCGCACACACATATCAACGACATACAAAATCGAAAAAACCCGACGAGCTTTTGGCAGAGTCGATTCGTCATCTTTTAAACAATATTTTCGAGTTCCAAGAATGTAAGTCAAAATGTAGTCATCCCAGTTTATAGCTTTAGTGTCCATGAAGAAAGTTTTCTTATCGCAATCTTGTAGACTTCGCTGTAGATCTTTTAGAATATCATTTCTGAAAAAAAACAAAGAATTAATATTTATTTTATATTATAAATTATTATTATTATTATTATTATTATTATTATTATTATTATTATTATTATTATTATAAAATAAAAGCGCTAACAAATTTATTTGATTAAATTATATTTTATGAATTTATTATTTGTTTAAAATGTTTAACTGTTATTTAATTGAGTTTTACTCTATTTGTTTAATTTCGAACGGAATGAACTTAGGTGTTTCAACGAATGACCTATTCACCTAACGACCAGCAATATTCAGTCAAATTACAACAATAATGAGCCAAAAGTATGTCGCGATTGTTGAATGCAAATCACATCCTGCAAAATGGTCTTTGTTACACCTATTGGAACTTACTTTATGTAATTGAACTAATTATCCAGTTAAACAACGATGACGATCACTTTTGATGTTTTTTTTTTCATTTCTTAATATAAAAAAGAGCGATCGAGTAATCACAGCTTGAAAATTGAAATAGATATATATTATAATAGATGTTGAAAGAGTGAATGGTGTTGTTTGAGTAAATGAAGGTAAATTGGATGTTTGTTTTGTAAAATTGAATGGCAAAAACTTACTTAAAGATCCATTGTTTGGTAGTATAATATTGAAGTAACTCTAATCCAAGGGTAATTCTGCCTTGTAATCTCACTAAGAATGGCTTATTGCCAGTGATCAAAATTAAGCCATCTAGTATGTAAGCAGGTACTAGATGGAATAGAAAAACGCACAGCCAGTGAATGACTTTGGATGATGTGAAACCGCCTCCTGGGTACCATAAGGGACCTTCAAAAATAATCATTAAATGATTGAACTTGGTGAACATTTTTGAAATGACAAATGTGATTGAAATGTATTGTAAAGGATAAATGATTGGTAAAATAACCTGAGAAGGGATATTTGAGAGCGTGTCTTCTGCCCGACTCGAGAGCGTAGCCCCAGGAGATGGGATTCTCGCCACTCTCGGTAACGTTCATAAAGATGGCTTTGGATGGTTTGCTCACGCCGACTCTCACGGCAAAGGCAATCGTTGCGTTTACCGCCATATCACATGGAATTATGTCAGTCAAGTAGTTTGGATTACACAGCATCGAACGAATCACACCCTTTCCCGCGCCAATCATCAGACCTGTTGGTCCGTTCATGTTGTCTACCCAACCGGGCTGAGGTTCTTTCCATGATGCCGATACTGCAATTTTTATCATCCATCATTTATTAACTTATAATTATTATATAACTATATAATATAATATAATATCAAATATTATTTTAGTTATTACATGTTTGCACAAATAGAAAAGTACATTCCATTTCAATTTTTCAATTGTTTTAAGTTGTTTAAATTCAATTGAATTGTTTCAATTCGAAAAATAATTATCTTATAATTATTAATAATTGTATCAGTTTGTTTTGAAATGGTAAATTGCATATCAATATGTTTAATTTAAAATAAAAATTTCAATTTTTTAATATTTTTCTAAAATCTTCCGTTCATTGTAATAATACAATTAAATACGATTAAATCCGATTGAATACAATTTATTGCAATAAAAAATTGAACAAAAAATTGTATTTAAATGAAATTGTACAATTATATTTTTACATAAACCCAATGAGTATTTTTGTTTAAATTGATTTCAATTGAATCTACGTTTGAATATATTTGTTATTTTATTTGTACAAATATAATTGAGAAAAATATATTGAATACATAGCTTTTTGGCGAAAATATATGTTTTGCAATATATTTTGTTGCATTATTTATAGATGATGAAATGAAACTTATTTACCAATAGAAGGTCTAGCAACGCCTATAGGTAGGCAATAACTCGATATCAAATGCTCAGTTAAAGCCTTGCTAAAGGCGTATGTGTTGGGTTGGTCGCCTAGAAGCTTGGGTGTTAGTAACTTGAGTGTCTCGTCGTCGGTTGTGTCGATTAAAGAAAATATCTTTTCCGCCGATACTGCGATGGGATACGATCTCTCTTCCAGTACGTCTTCACCACACTGACAATATGCAGTCGAAACGTGGATAAACGATACCAAATGTGGGAACTGAAATAGAACAAAAGTTCAAATTCATTCTAACAAAAGATCAATCATTGATATGCCAAAATATTGAGTTTAAAATGAAATGTTAGTCTAAATTACTTGTTTCGCGAGATCTAAAACATGTAAAGTTCCTCTGGTATTCATATTAACGGCGGTTTTTAATGTCAAATCGAATCTGACATTAGCTGCCATGTGAAATACCACCGAAACATCGTGAATTAAAAGTTGCTTGTTTTCGGTAGACAAGTCAAGTCCATCGACGCTCGTATCCCCGTTCATCACTATTAGTTTGTTCAGTCTTTCAGGATAATTTGTGCGTAGTTCTCTGAATGGCTCTTGCTAAAAAAACAACAAATTCTCAAATATTTCATTACTTTATTTCATTCAACTTACATATTCTTATAATGACAGAAATGCTTTTTATACATTTATAATTCAACTATTTTGTTAATAAACAAAATAATATTTAAATTGTAAAATATTGCAAAAAAGCGATTCCTCTGAACATTGTATGCATGCATAGTTTATCAATTGACTCTTTGAAGTGAGTTATGCAAATGTGGCGTTGCAATATTTATTCCACAACATTTACTCGAATCACGTGAGAAGCATTTCGAGTCAACTTTTATCATTCACTTTAATCCGTTTCTATTTTTCGACATTTTCATTTTATCTTACGCTTTTTGTTTGTTCGTAACAAAAGAATTGGATCAAGTGTTTTTTAGTAGCTATTATCTTGAACGATTAGTTTGCTCAGACAAAATTTGAATGCAACAAATTGACGCAGAATTTTGAACAAGCAAATGTTATCATTTTTGATTAAAAAATGTTTCAAATATAATGTTCAACATATATGACTTAAATGCGAATGATATTTTGTTATTGAATATAAAATAATGCAATAAAAATACCTGAAGTAAAGTTTGCAGTCTATTTTTGGAATCAACGCCCTTCTTCTCACGAATCAAAAGATATACTTTGCCAACGTCAGGACAGCTGAGTAGCAATTTTGAAATCAAAGCTTTGCCTAGAAAGCCAGTTCCGCCAGTAATCAAAACGTTTCGCTCGCAGAACCATTCTGCAATTGTGGGCAATTGACTCATGTCTGAAAATAAACAAATTCAATTGAAACAATTTGAATGAATAAAACAGATTGACATTCAAATTTCAACTTGAACCTTGCAATTTGTATTTTTTCAACTGTTCAGAGGTCATATTAAATATTCATTCAATGCATAAATTAATCAATGCAAATCAAAATTCTTTATCGCTTCCTATTTATGTGCTAAAATTAATTTGAATTTGGTACTCATTCTGCACCATTGCAGAGATGTTATTATTCAAGCGTTAAACAACAACAAAATGAATAAACGTTTAAACATCAAAAATATGTAAAGAAATAAAACTATTCGTGAAAAGTCCAAGGTAAATTAACCGGTTTGATTCAAAAAAATGATTACTTGCTTTTATAATAAATATACTCATATGTAATTGTGATCAGGGCCATTCTCGGTGAATGGATACTTATGTACAAAAACCGCCTCTTGCAATTTGACAATTACTTATTTCTTTTTGTCAAATTTTGCAATTTTGCGAGCTCCAATTTAAACCGTTTTCTTCATTTCTTTTCTTTCTTTCATTTGCTTTTTTTTCATTTAACATTTTTAAATTGAAACAAACTTTCAAAAATTGACATTTTTTTACCAGTAACATTTTTAACTTTTGCAAATTTGAACATTGAACAATGTTTATACATTTCAAAAATTGAAAAGAAAAAAATAAAAAATGCAAAGCTTAGAACAAATTACATTTAATATAAACAATTCATGCAAAGAAGATGAACAAAAAGGTGTTTGAATGATGTTTCTTTGCGATGTTGATACAAAAGAACGATAAAAGCAATAATTATATAAGAAAAACGCATTTCTTGCATTTGTCATTAAATTGGGTCATTATTTTTTTTCCTCATTTGACATTTATTTAACCTTTAAAGTGTACCTTTTCGCTGATACACATTTTCTTAATGATTGATTTGATCAACTTTTTGTCACAAAATTGCATCAATGATTTACTTTATTTAGAAAATTGTCAAATTTGATATATACTTTGATGATATAAATAAATAAATTGGTGTTTGTATGTTTTGATTGGTTTATCGGCGGTCTTATAAGGAAAAAGAGTTTGAAAGAAAAAGAGAAAGGGTTGTGACGAAACTGCTTTATTGCCACTAATTTTCTTTTGGCTGAGTCGACGATGTCGGCAGAGCAGTCAAATTGTATATTAATGAATGAAGGAAAAAAGAAAAGGACATGCGCATTTTGAATTTGACGTGTTGATATATAGACTCGCGTGAGCCGTAAATTAACATTCCAACATAAAATCATTTCAACATCAACTCAATTTAACACACAATCTTTAACGATCAATTTTTTTTTCATTTCTAATAAATAGTTGTAGCAATGGATCATTGTTTGAATATATCAATTGAATGTTCAAATTGTATTCCCATAAATATACAATATCATTTTATATTCTAAACATATACCATATTATAATTAATATATACAATATTTGACAAATATATGATTTATACATGATTTGCGCCAGTATAATATTTTATATTTTCATCCGTAAGGCTTCTTTTCATACAAAATGCACTTTTCATTTAATTTAATCTTTCTTCTATTTCAATTTTTCTTTCTTAACAAACATTTTTTTCTTCAATGGATGACAATCAATTAATGATTTATTTGGATTTTTCGCGAAAAAAAGACAAACGAAATATTCTATGATACATTTTTTTGTTCCTGTTCGCTAAATAAATAAATAATTCATGAGCCATATTATTTTGTACCTTGAATTTGGACATTTTACATTTGAAATCAAACTTTCGTTACATAACATTGAGTAATATAATAATATTCTGTGAATCGAAAGATTTGAATGATATTTTCGGCATTATACATTCAAACGTCCTTATTAGACAACCGCTTATTTTTATAAGCAAATTTCCCTCGGAATTTCTCCTTTTATCATAAAACAACATTTTTTCAAATTCAATACTTTATTGACTTTTTACATAAACTTGTTTATTTTATTTATTTTTTTCCATTTATTTATTTTAAACATTATTACTAGAATATATTTCCATTTTCCATTCTACTTTTATCTTATTCAAATATTTATTTATTGAGGTGATTGAATGTGTAAATAGAAAATTAAATTCTTTCTTTGTTTGTTGAAATGTTACACAAATTTAAATTAAATGTATAATAATATAATTTAATTTCAAGTTTCTTCAAAGCGACATTCTTAATATTTAATAAGTAATTTAAAAAATTTTTTAATTTTAAAACAAAGTCATTTTTGCTTAATTCACATCAAATCAAAATTAATTTATATTCAATAAACTTAATTTAAACTTAAAGTGACAAAATGAAATTTTAAATATTGTAGTGCTATTTCATTAATTAATCTAAAATATTTAAAGAAAAATGAAATTGAATGTTAATTTAATTCATTTTTTGTTGTCTTTTCAGAAATGTCCTTAAAGCTGGAATATATTTTTCGAGGTGCAATTCAAATCCTGCTTGGTGAGTAATTTATTTATTTATTTTTGTTGTTTTTTGAATGTATGTTTAATTATGGAGAAATGTAAATTTGCTCAAAATGTGTAAAAATTATTAGCCAAACTGAAAAGTTAAACTTGGTTCGAAAAATGGAATTGAATGTTTTGATTTGAATCACTAAACTTGACAATTAAATGATGTTGTTAAATGATTACAGAAGACAACTTATTAAGTGGGAAATGTGCACTTAATAAGAATGAATTCCAAAGTTGATAAATTGCGATGTCCTCGTAGAACTTTTATTTCTTTCTGATATCTGTAATCCGCGGAAGGAATGCTTCTCCTGTCACGTATATTAATAGAATCAAGTACAAAATGTTATTAGTCCTGCAACGCATGACGAACAATCGATTATAGTCATTTTGCGGAATACAACTTATTTCCGCTGCTTGCAAGATTTCATTTCAAAAATTATTTTCATTTTCAATTTCATTTCTCGTCAACTGCAAATACATTTTATTTTTCAACATTCATGTTTCTTCTAATTAAACATCATTTTATTTATATTTCAACATTATTTTAAAATACAGCATTTAAACACTACGTTAAAATTAAAAAGGACAAAAATATTTAACAATTTAAAACTGATATTTAAGTAAAACGAATTTTTAATGTTCATTTTTCAAAATTAAAAATTGCAAAATTATATTAAAATAAATAATATATACCAAATAAAAAGTGTCATCTGAAATGTGGAAAAATAAAGATAATTTTGAATATGTATTTTTCAACATTAATTTATGTAATTGACAAAAATGTTATTTAAATGTTTAAAATGATTTGAAAATGAAAAATTGAAAAAGCATTTCAAAATGTAACACTAAGATTTAAACAAATGAAGATAATAATGTTTACCTGCAATAATAAATAAATAAAAAATGCAAATAATTCACTGTCACTTTGTGGTAGAATTAATTCATTGCACAGTTGAATATAAAAATAAAAATTAGATAAAAAGTGTGTTTTGAAGTTTTTAAGGGACGATGTAAGTTGAGGGAACCGATCACAGTAACTAACAGTTTAGTTGTGAGTGGAGAAGTCTTTATGCACAGAATGCCTCTCCATCATTTTGTTAGCCCAAGGTAGAAGTACTCCTCCTCCACCCCCACCCCCTTCTCCCCCCGACACAATCGAATCACTAAAACAAACCAGTTCCTTTGCAAATGTTCCACAAGATTTTCCATTTCCATTTCAGTTCAACATTTTTCACTTTGCCGCAAATTTCATGCAACAAGTGGAAAAGCCCACAATTTATTTTACTCTTTCTCATATTCACATTTTATTACTTTTCGTTAATTATAATAAATTAAATAATTTTGAAACATTTTCTTTATATAAGAATTTATGAAAAGAAAATATATTTAGACTTATATGCAAAAGTATATTAACATATAAACATACATATTTCCAGATATATTCTAGCGCCAAAAATTTATATATTTTGACGTACATTTTAATATATTTTTATCCGTACTATAATAATATATAAATAATAAGAATGTTTATTTGTTGATTATGTTGGTTTTGTTAATTTTACTTAAAATAAAATAAAATAACAATCATGAACCAACGGGAAGATTATAATTATTGCGAACCAAGAATTATCGCAATTTGATGTGATTATAATGTTTCTTATTTTACGTAATTGCAATGTTTAAATGTGTTTTTATTATTTCTTTAATTAAATAAGTTGTTATTGATTAATTCTTATTTTCTTATAAAAATGGTATAATACATTTTATTTTTAATGTTTTTTATTTTTTTTAATATTTTTAAAATTCAATAATAAAACATCAGTTTAATTATTTGCCTTAATTTGTCTACTATAACATTTGATTCGGAAAATTCTGAAATCAATTCGTATTAACTTTTTGTTATCCAACTTTCGTGGAACTTCAATTTCATCATATTAGAATTTGTCCTTATGTCGTTAATATCAAGATTTTAACAAACATAACAAGGTAAACTCACAACGTAAAAGTTTGATATATCATTTTTTTTTTTTTTTTTCATCATCAATTACAATCAATCAACGATTTTTTTTGTATTCGTCTTCTGTACAATTTTGCATATCAAAGTCAATGTACATAACTAATTCAGCTCAAAATGTGAATCGTAATAAAAAGAAAATATTACAAAATAATTCTTATGTAAGAAGAAAATTGGTCGAACGATGTACGCATTTCTATTCAACTTTTTGGGATTTTGGGATCAAATTCAACATTTTGAACAAAATACAAATTTAAATTCAAATTTAACTAAAATAAGGAGCTATTCTGTCTTATATTTATTATTATTTTATTTTTATTATATTATTATTATTTATTTATTTATTTCAAAGTATATTATTAAACAAAATTAAAATTTGTAATAACATTTTAAAAATATTCATAAAAAGCAAAAAATATTATAATAATGTTTATTTAATTAATAAAATAACATTATACGTTAAATTGTTTATACATTTTTGCTTTATGATTGAATTGTTTTTTAAATCGAAAAAAGACATAAAAAGTGAACATTTGTTTAATTAGTTATTGTAACAAAACTGCGAATAATTTGCAGTTGTGAAAACAATTAACAAATGACGTTTCAATATCACAGAAGTTGCGGGGTTTTTTACTTCACAAAAACATGTGTCATGGAATATTATTGATGACGCAAAGTTGAAGCCATGAAATCATTTTTTGCTATTAAAATATGAACCGTTTTTGCAAGTTCATATCGAATAGTGATCTTCAAAATTTAAGTTATATAATCTCTTTTTTTTTAATTTTTTAAACTGTTTAACGAAATTAAATGTTCAAATTCAAATTTCAATTTGAATACTTAAAACAAAATGTTTAAAAAAATTTTTTGTTTTTCTAAAATTTACGATTAAAAGAAAATTTTGTAATTTTGCAATTATTTGATCTTCCATTTTTAAAATATTATTCATCAAATATTTAACCAATTTAAATTTTAAAGTAAACATTTTCATTTATTTTGAAGTTTATTGTTTTGATCAAATTTGCAATTAACTTAATTTTTGTATTTCATCATAATTTTTTTAACGAAATTCAATTTTAAATATTGAAATTTAAATATTAATGTTAGAATGAAATTTGTTTATTTTGATTAAATTTGCAATTAAAACTTCAATTTAAACGCCGATTTTCCCTGAAGTTAAATGTAAATTACAAAACGATTATTTTCAATTCATAATTCATTTTCAACATTTCAACCCAATCGAACGTTTTTCATTAAAGCAAAGAAAATAATGCACATTAAAGTGTTTCAAATTTACATTGAAGAAATAATGTCCAATAAAGTAGTTCTTCTGTGCTCGTAAGGAATAAATTCCTTATAATTAAGATATGATGACGAGGAAATTCCCACTTGAGGCATCAAATAAATAAAAAGATAGAAGGGAAGAGGGGATATATATATATATTTTTATGTAAATAAAAAAATGAAAAAGTAGAAAAAAAGATTACAGAGAATTAATTAAAATAGAATTAATAGAAATGAATGGGAATCAGTTAGAATTAATCGCTAACAATCGTAATTTATAGTAAACGTATCAATCTTAATTAATCGGATTCAATTGAATTTAATCGAAATCAATTGTAATTAATTAGAATCAATGGGAAACTATTAATATTAATCGGTATCAATTGGAATCAATGGAAATTAACGGAAAATGCATTGCAATTAATCGCAATTAATAAGAACAATTTAATATTAATCGGAATTAATTTGAATTAATTCGATTTAATCGTAACTAATCGGAATCAATGAGAACCAATTGAAATTAACTGGAACGAATCGGAATTTAAACAAACCCATTGGAAATTTGATTTTCATGTTGATAAAACATCAAAGTAATTATACAATCAGAAAATATAATTTGTCTATGATTGTGAATCATCAAAGTTTTTATATCATATTTTCCCTCAAACTCAAGTAATAATAGAATAAATTAAAAATGAAACAAAATGTGTTGTGCTTCATCAATATTTTATTTGCATTTTCCTTATTTCTAAACGCTTTTATTTCATCGCATATTTTATTGATATTTTCAGTAGCTAATCATTTTGTTTTCAATTTTATTCAAAAATATGACGAAAACTTGAAAGAAACAAAAAAGTTGTTTGACTTTGTACATTTTTCGTATATATAAAAACGAATTTATCATAAAATAAGAAACATGTTAAATATCAAATTTTATTAATTAGATAAATATTGCAAGTTCATCGCTTCTTTTTTTTTTTTTTTTTTTTTTTTTTTGTTATCAAAATTATTAAAATGCTTTCAATATTCAGCAGTTAACAGTTCGATGAGACAAAGTAAATTTCAATTGAACAGGCAAAAGACAAAATTATTCTAATAGTATTTAAATACCACGATCTTCGAAATGACCATTTTTTATTATTGTCTATAATATATATATATACATACATTCAAAAATGAGCCAAACAAATGCAAGAAAATACTGTACATAAAATATATACATGATTAAATTTAAACTTGAATACGAAGATTGATTAGAAATGCATTAACAAAGGACGGCAAATATTCAACCATTTGTCTTTGTCTAACACTATTCCAGCGAAAACATGTTCGACAAACTTGATTAAACTAATAATCAAGTAATTAAATTTGCAAAAACATAATAAACCTAATACATTTTTTACGTTATTTTTACAACTTTACTTTTTTATTTCAACAAACAAACAATGAACGAACATATTTTCCCAGGATTAATAAATGGCCAATACGAAATGATTGTAAAGTATATCTATATATATATATATATATATATAAAAGAGTTTAAATTCCCACTGAACTTTGTTTTTTAGTTTATAGCTGATTAAATAACATGTAAGCCAGCGGCACCACAAGACCGGTTTTTGTCCACGTGGAAGATAAACTTGTTTTAGTAAGCCACCAAACAAAACCCAATATGAGTGCTTGAAGTCCTAAATGAGCGATCATTAATCTAAAAATATACAAAAATGTTATTATAATTAGTTCCTTATTTTTATATAAGATTAAATAAACAAGATGAAGCAAAAAATAATACTCAAGACATACATTTTATCCTTCTTTCTGGCTTTTTCCAAATTTTTCGGCGATTCCTTATTCAAGTAGGTTCTTACTCCATAAGTCAAATGTACAAAGTAGTCGGTCCATTGTAACGACGTTATATCCAAACCGAAATTTTGCTGATCTTCAGGTGTTAAAGATTCGTGCAGTTTTTTCAAATTTGGATTATAAAATTTCCATTCGGTAAAAATGAACTTTTCCAAACGAGCGAGGGATTTGTTGATGTTCGTGTGCAATCGAACCAATCTGAAACAATTTTATTCATTGCATTAATTATATATTATTATTATTATTATTATTACAACAAGCTTAATTATTTTAAATATAATTTAAAAAATTATTATTTTATTTATGTACTAGCTGAAATCCCGACTTCGCTCGGGCGAAACCCTGTGAACCCCTCCCTATGACCGTGTATGAGTCTGGACTAAGTCCCTAGTTCCACCCGAAATATTTCTATGAATCCACGTTAATCATGATG
>JABFPJ010001179.1:0-27970 GCA_022817425.1 Gryon sp. ZL-2020 | reverse complement strand
TTAATATTTATTATATTTTTTGAGTTTTCGTAACAAAAAGCAAAAGTTAAATAATTTTTTTAATTTCATTTTTTTTTTTTTTTGAAAATTTGAAAAATTAAATTTCATACACAAATTTGTTTATAATTTTCTAATTTTTATAATTTAATAATTTAATAAAATATAAACAAATATACTTTGATAATTAAGTAAATATTTTTTTAATAATTTTTTCATATTTTTGATTTTTTTTTAAATTTGAAAATTTAAAATGTCATAAAAAATTTTTTTTATAATTTTTTAATTTTTATAATTTAGTAATTTAATAAAATATAAACAAATATACTTTGATAGTTAAGTAAAGAATTTTTTAATAATTTTTTCATATTTTGGATTTTTTTTTAAATTTTAAATTTAAAATTTCATAAATTTTTTTTTTATAATTTCATAATTCAATAAAATAAAAACAAAATATACATAATTTATTTATGAAAATTGAGCATTGAAATTGTTTTGTGGCAAACTTTCGAGTGTTTATAACAAGCCAAGAGAAATTTAATTGGTTGAATGTATCAGATGACACGAATCCGCAGTGCCGTGGATTCGTGTCATCATCGTGCTACCTTTGCTCATAACTTCTTCTTATGAAATTCAACATTTTATGAACGACAGTAACATATTGCACATTGCTCACAGTGCATTGCAATTTTTCTCAGTGCGTGTTTCACATATAGTATTTTTGAGTTTCACCTTAGCGTCTGATTTTTTTGAAATATCGTACTTAAAAAGGTTGGCCATGCATAATCCTTAATAATATATTATTCCACTTAAAAAGAAGTCATAAAAAAAATATAATATTAAAAAACTAAAAACTGCGTAATTAAAAACAAAATTATTGAAATATTAACTTGAAATTATTAAGCTTATATATACATATATGTATATATATATATATATATATATATATATATATATAGTATAGATAATAATGTTTTATACAAAATTGATATAAATGTAATATAAATGAATATTACATAAAAGTTGAGTTTCAATACACTCGTATCACACAGAAATGCATTTACTCGCACAAAATCGTAATATCTATTGATTATTATAATAATATTGTGAGAAATAGCACCGCATGCGCGAATTATTAAGCGATAATTATCTTGTTACATGAAACTACTTGAATCATAAATACGAACTAATGCGATTTGCAACTGGTTCAGTAGTCACAATTTTATGAATCAAAATCTCGAGAAATATTTTCACTTTTTTCACTCATAAAGCTACCTAATTGGTCTCTCTTTTATATATATACATATATATATAAATCCCCTAAAATACCTAATATTAAACTACAAAACTGCTATCAGTTCTGAAAATGTAAATACAGTAAAATTGGTAAATAAAATACAAGTTTTATCAGTATCATATATTACATTTTGATATAAAGCCCTGCTTTGCAACAAGCTTAAAAGTTTCAACTTTATATGTGAGCCAAAAAAAAGAAAAGAGAAGGGAAAAACGCGGCTTTATATAAAGTATGAAATAAAAGTTTGATTGAAATTAATCTGATTAAAAAGTATTTAAATTGAATGAAACGTCATATGTGTAACGAATTCATATTGATAATTATTATGATGATTTATTTGTGATAATTCAGTTCTAATATTAATTAGTCATGATTACATCAGCAGAAATGAAATAGAAGCTTGTATTAATGATAAGGCCAAAATATGGCTGGCCATGTTATAACCTGATTAGTGGTTATCTAATCAGGGCGTGAACTGGGCTACATTAGGATTTGCTAAAGTTTTTCTTTTTGATACATGGCTGTCCTTATTTGGCCTTAAAATACTTTATTTGGCCTTATTATACCTTGTTAAGCCTCGATAAGGCATCCTGTTTTTCAAATCCAGCTACAACACTTATGTAACGCCAGCAATTGACAATATCCCTGACCGAAATTTTATATAATGGTTTTCCTTATCAGGACCTTATCAGGGTCATAATTGTTTGCCACGTCATGCTTACACACGTGTGTAAAAACGGCCCAAAATGAATGGCCATTTTGGACCCTTTTTAATTAATTATGTAGTAAATCGGGCCCCGACCAGGTTCTGGCCAGGCCCTGATCAGGCCTTGTCATGGCCTTATCAAGGCCTAATTTAATTTCAAATGATGTTATTCTTATTTATTTGAATTACTTATTTGTAGGTACACTGTGGAGAATATTCCAATAGCAAATGGGGTTGTCTCGGAGTTGCGAATAAATCAGGCCGTGCATTCAGATCGAGGAGAATATATGTGTGTGGCCGGCAACGCCTATGGCCACGACACGGCGACCATCAATCTGCTTGTTCAAGAACCGCCGAATTTTCCGCGAAATCTACACGTGGTCGAGCAAGGAAGTCGCTCGATACGTCTTGCCTGGGAACCACCTACGGGCAACTCTGACCCACTCAGTCCTGATTCGCCCATAACCAACTACATTGTTCAGTACAAAAAAGTACAAGGCAAGTCATTTCACGGACAATTTATACCGTCTTCTGACAGAATCAATTTTGCATAAAAATTGATCGCGCGGAAAATTTTTGTTCAGAATAACATAAACACTGATAACAGAAAATTTGTCATTTTAACAGTCTGTGTTTGCTATTTTATACATTTCAATTTTTCACCTTGTCAAATATATTTTTGTTAATTATAATCTTCAAAAGAAGATTTTTATCTAATTTTAGTTATATTTTAAGTAACTTTATCCGCGGCTTCGACTGGGTTTTCGATGTAAAAAATGGCATCCATATGATATCCTTATGACATCCCTATGACATCCCTATGACATTCTTTTTTAAATACACAAAGATATTATCAATTTTATATATTAGTAAGGATAAGGATAAGAGTTGAAAAATGTATTCTATTAATATAAACTTTACATCCTTCTGACATCCCTATGGCATCCTTATGACATCCCTAAGACATCCTTATGACAACCCTATGAAATCCTTTTTTAAACATACAAACATTTTTTCAATTGTATATATTAGTAAGGATAAGGATTGAAAAATGTATTCTATTAATATAAATTTTACATCCTTCTGACATCCTTATGACATCCTGATGACATCCCTATGACATCCCTATGACATCCTTTTTTAAACACACAAATATTTTTTCCATTTTTATATATTAGTAAGAATAATGATTGAAAAATATATTCTATTAATATAAATTGTACATCCTTCTGATATCCTTAGGACATCCCTAAGACACCCTTCTAACATCCCTATGACATCCTTACGACATCCCTAAGACATCCTTTTTTAAACAGACAAATATTAATATAAATTTTACATCCTTCTGACATCCTTATGACATCCCTACGACATCCTTATGACATCCCTATAACATCTCTTGACATCCTTATGACATCCCTATGACATCCTTATTTAACAAACAAATTTTCAATAATATATATATTTGTAATGTTAAGAATTGAAAAATATATTGTATTAATATAAATGTATCAATTTTTAATTAGTATATCAATAATTTCTTCACTTTTATCGTCATTTTATCAATCGAAAAAAAAATTGAATTCCATGACTTAATCAACACACGCAGTTTATCAATTAATTACAAAACGATGATACATTTTTCAAGCGTTTATCCATCGTCAGAATTAACATTTTGTTTATTCCGAAAGAATAGTTTTGAAATAAATTGATTATCCGCGAGATCATAAATTTAAAATTGTGCTTTTACGATCGAAGACCATTTTCATTCACGGCTATCATAATAGTACGACAATTCATCAACGGAGAAACGCCGATCCATCATTTTATTGGTATCCTGCAGGTTTCCCTTGCAAAACTAATCCATCTCTTTAACGTTGTCTTACGCGTTACTTTTTCGCCAGCCGCCTGGTTATTTCATAGATTTTTCGAGCGTAAAACATAATAACGCGGCTAAGATTGATGCGCCATTTTGACTGATGAAACATTAACTTAACAAAATATTTTTGCGATTAAAATTGTACGCTATTGATTGACGGTTCTCCAATATCAAAACAATTTTTTGCTCCTTTTTTTATTTATTTTTTTTATTTCCTTGTGTTTCAATATTGACTTCAGTTCATAAATAAACAAAATGTCCAAATATTTAAATATTTGATTAAAAAAAAGAAGTCCTTCTGCAAAGTTGAAAAATCGATATTTTTCAATTTTCGAAAAAGGATTTTCGAATGTATATATATATATATTTTTTTTTGTTGGAGTGCAAAAAAGTTAATTCAGTTTCCATTTTGTGTGTAATTGAAAGATGTGTGGCACGAGCACAACTCGCAGAAGTTGGTCGCAGGGGAGAATACCGTCGCACTGGTATCGTCACTCGAACCCGCCACGACATACCATTTCCGCGTCTTCGCAGAAAATCATCTCGGGATGTCGGATTCGAGCAATATACTTCAAGTGAGTCTGCCGTTGGCTCGAATCCCATTGAGTGCCATCGATTTTCATTCAATCTTAAATTATTTCGCGAATTAATATTTAGATTTCATCATTTTACATTTCACATTTGCCTATAATACATTAATTATTGATTTTTTAATGTTTTTTTAATTTTTTTTCTTAATTTTGTTGTTAATAATAGATAAAAAGTGTTTTTGTATGTTAATCTTATTTATTATAATTTTTAGGTACAAACTGACGGCGAAATACCAGGCGGACCGCCAGCTCAAGTGATAGTTGAAGCAATTGGTCCGACGCAACTCAAAGTTACGTGGCATCCGCCTGATAGATCCCTTTGGAATGGGGAACTACTTGGATACACTATTGTTTATACGAATAATGGGTAATAATTTAAGAATGTCGTAATGTTAACAAGAAATAATGTATTTATGCAAATTCAGTGATAATAACACAAAATAGTCATACTTGTACTTAATTTAATCATTCAAGTAGTATGAAGGTGAAATGTCAGACCTACAATCACGGAGTTCATTTTTGTTCAGTGTATTCAGTAATTAAATTCATTTGTTGAAATTGAAATCTTTTAACTTGTTTATTCGTATTTAAACAACATTTTACGAGAAAGAAGCAAATAAGAATAATTTTCTTATTAAGAGAAATGCAATTTTGTAAATTTATTGCAGGTTCGCATTTTGTTGAATAAAAAACTTGTTTTCGAATTTGTCATTTTGTAAATCATTGTTTATATATAAAAGAATGATTTAATAAAAAACATGATTTGCAGAAATGTTTTTCATTGTAAAAAAAGAACTTGTTAATTTCAGAACTGAATGTCTGACTATTTTCTTTTATACTACTGAAAAAAATAAAACTTTATATTTTTACAATAATATATTACAATAGCATATATGCTATTCTGTAAAAATATATTAAGTTTTATTTTTTTCAGTAGTATAAAAGAAAATAGTCAGACATTCAGTTCTGAAATAAATAATATATATATTACATCATGTATTACTATTATATCCATATATTATTAATATATTAACAATATATATTACTATATTCACCATATATATTTAAATATTTTCCATATATAATCTATATATATAGTCAATATATAATTAATATATGATTTCGTGAATAATGTATTATTAATAAATCTTATATATATGGACAATTTTTTATCCTTTTCAATTAGAATATAATTACTTTAAATAACAAAAATTATAATTCAATTAAAAAATATATTATATATGAAAAAAAATATTATATTCAAACTATTCACTTAAGATGGATGGAGACTTACGGGGAAATTCATAATAACTTTGTTAATTTGTTAATTTAATAAAAATACATTCATAAAATATTACTAATATATTCATGATATATTCTTAATATATTCATAATGCAATCATAATATATTAAAAATATATTAAGAATATATTAAAAATATATCAACACTATATTCGCAACATATTTTTCGTTTTGATATAGAATACTGTCTTTAAATATTACTTTTCAACTTTGACTAAATTTTTAAATATTATTATTAACTAATATGACACTCAAAACGATACTTTAAGGAAATTCTGTCCCCGTAAATTAAAATATTACGTATTTATACTTTGTTTCAACGAAATCGACCGATCCACCTTAACATAATTCAACTTTAAAGTATCCAAACGTTATGCTAAATAATGATGTGCAATAATACAATTTATTCAAGAAATGGCGAGCAAAAAATAACGAACACAACTCGAGTGGGTATCACTGGAAACGGCGATGGATCGTACGAGTATCGCTTGTCCGGTTTACGTAAATACACCAAATACAGCATCGTAGTGAAGGCGTTCAATAACAAAGGCGATGGTCCTGGCTCCGACCCCGTAATAGCTCAGACCCACGAAGATGGTGAGTATGGAAGGACACAAACATGCAGGCGCTTGGATGTTTGTGTGCTCACGTTTTACGACGCGGTCTCCATCAAAAGTTAATGACACGCTGGCACTCGTTAAAAAGTTATCGAGATTTTGGTCGAACGTTCGCACGATCCCTTTTTATATGTTGACCGTCGCCGTTATTTTTCACCACATTCGAATAAATTACTCGCAATATGCATGCGTATCCCAGCAAATCGTGTTCTCGAGTTTGTTTGCACTCGGGGTTTCACGCGATTTAACTCTAATGGTCCTTTTTTTCATCTAATATTTTTTTTATTTTTTTTTTTTTTTTTAGTTTTTAGTCGAATATTGAAAAACGCAATGACAAAAAAAAGATAAAAACTACCAAGATTCAAAAATCGTAATGATGGAAAAGTTAATGGGAATTTGTGTGTAAACAACGAATTTTGAGTTAATTGAGTTTCAATGTCGGAGAATGATTTTTATGCGACTTTTCGACTATTTTTTTCGACTGGGTTTTCAAGTTTACATGATTTAGAATAATACAAAAATTACTATAAATGGAAAAAATATATATAATAATAAAGTTGAGTGCTTTTCGTGAAGGAAATATTTCTATTCAGAGTTCGATATTTTTAACGATCAATTATTCAGTTGGAAATATAAAATTGAACGGCGACGGTTATGTATTGAAAATCGATAAGAAAGCTGCAATTTTGTCGGATAATTAATAGAATGTAGAAAGTCTTGGTTTGACAAATTTACTAGTTTATGGAACATTATTTATATTAATTTTTTTTATTTTCTTTTGACAATCAAAATTAACTTAAAGTATGATGAATCAAGTTTGTAATATCTTAGAGACATTTATTTATTATTTTAAAATTGCACTATTAAAAATAATTTTAAAAACTTTCATTGTTTATTCATGTCTGATTTAAAAATTTTAAATAATTTTAAATAATTAATATTATTTATTAAAAAAGAGAATATAACTTGTAGCAAATAGCACAAAAGATTATATATTGATATTTATATACATTGTTTATTCAATTTACATATCCAATATACAATATCGAAAATTCTAAAGCAGAATTTGAATATTGTAAATCGAGCATCGTAAATCAAATACGCAAAATTGAATGCACAGAGTCAAATGTTAAAAAGTTAAAAAATGCAACATTAATTTTTGCACGTCGAATCCGGATATTAGATAACTCAAATAAATATCAATCAGTATCATTTTTTTTTTCATATTTGCTCTAACTCCATTTCAGTTAAAGAAACTAAAACTAAATTTCAAACCAAAACAAAAAAATCATTACTCAAAAAAGTTATTACTTTTCCAAAATCAATAAAATCAATTGCAAATATCCAACTAAACGATGAAATATTGCTTAATTGACAAAATGTAACTTATTTGAAGTATATCAGTGCTTGGATGATTGCAATTTGATCGACCCGTGCGGAGAGTTCTAACTTTGAGTTTGCACGGAGTAAATCAATTGACGTTAACTTTCGTGCGGTGAAAACTCTCTCGCGAGTCTAATCAAAATCCGTTTGCTTGGCAGTTGGTCGTCGGAAACGCACAAACGGTCCAAGCGTGCAAATATTAACACTGGTTTGACGTAACCTTTGCTTCCCCTCCGCCCCTCTTTCTTGTTTCAGTGCCGAGTGCACCGCCGCAGAACGTAGCGTGCACAGCGTTAAGTGGCGAAACCATCCAGATCACGTGGAAGCCGCCTCCGGCTGACAAAATTCACGGTATGATACAGGGCTACAAGTTGTTGTACGAAGCGACGAGCGGATCTGCGGACTTTCAGGATTCACCTGAAACCAAAATTACCCACGCCTTGAGCACGATATTGCAGAACCTTAATCCCTATACTAACTACACCGTCCAAGTTTTGGCTTGCACCAGAGCTGGCGACGGCGTCACAAGCAACCCAGTTTCCTGTATGACCGAAGAAACTGGTGAGTATTATGTACATATATGCACTACCTATGCACATATGTATATATATATGTATATATAAATGTATATATATATATATATATATATATATATATATATATATATATATATAGAATACACACATATACACAAAATGAGACCCATTTTCTTGGCTTCGTCAACGATCTTTTGTTTCCTCATCGGTTTTTCTTTCAGCAATTAACATTCTGCTAAATTCAACTAGAAGTGAAACAAAACAGCATAGTCGAACGCGCGCACGACTTTTTCAAACGAGTTTAAAGCGCGCTTTTTGTTCTTCCAATCGGGTGAAATTTTGTCACGAACCAAGGCAAGGGGCCACTTTTTACAAAATTTTTGGCGGGAAATCATAGACGCACGCCATAAGATGAATGAAAAACAGTTTGTTTAGAGAGTTACGGAATGTTTCCACTTGATATATATACTTAATTTAATTACGTTAATGAACACTGAGAATCCGTATTTACCTTTGATTACAATTATTTTCTTTTTTATTTATTATGGTTAACATTTAATAGTTTCTTAACATAACATATAATAATTGCTTCAATCATTGCACACAAATACAATTATTTTTAAAAGTGTGCAAAAACTTAGAAAGAAATTAAACGGTAATTAATGCATATCTGTTCCGATTACAAATCATTAATTTTCTTGTCAGCCAAACTGACGTTATCTGTGTGGTGAATTTGGAACTCAATGAAAACCGTCATTAATTTTCCTGTCGTTCGATGTAACATCAACATCTACGAACTTGAGATATCTTTCCAGTTTTTCCGTTCGATGATTCTTGTTTAATTTTGTTTTCAACAACTTCGTTTATTTAATTAAAAAATGTTTTGGTGTTTTATAATCATTTTTTACTTAATATATATCGAACAAATGACGAGCGAAACGTGTTTTAAGTCTACGCGTTAATACACATTACAATTCAAACTTTAGAGCTACTCTAAGCACGAAATTTTTAAACACACCGTTATACAATTTCATTTAATAGTGTATTTGACCTATATTCATAAATTAAATACATTGTTTCATAATATTATCTGATCATAGATTCAAGTTTCAGTTGTTATTATGATTTTAATTTAATCAAAAATTGTAATGTTTTTTTATTTACAGCTAAAACCTGTAACAAATATTCAACATAAAGTAGCTTAAAAATGACTTAACATCGTTGAAGAGAAATAATCTTTCAGAACATGTCTGCATGAAGATTCTGAGGAAAAAACGTTGTAGTTACAATTATGATTTACAACGTCATCATAAAACATAACGTTTCTTCCAAGACATTAATAAACATAATTTTTCATGTCAAACTTTTTCAAGTTTTGTCAACACAAAAGTGCCAAATGATTTGATGTCAAACGTTCAGATTTGGAGTCTATTGAAATGTCACTTTTCATTGTAATAAGCAAAATCAATTGTCAAAAAAAAGATAAAACAAAAAAGAATAACAATGAATAACCAACGAGGATTCATTAACTTTCAACTTAAGAAGTAAATCTCAAGGTCAAGCGGTCAAGAAAATGTATATACTGTATTTCATTATTTATGAAACTCTTCCGCATTTGTACAAAGTCACTTGGCTTCAGTGTCATAAATCTTAATCGTGGTCCATAAATTGGTTGAGAACGTGACACTAACAAAAATTGAATTTCAAAAATGGGTACCCCGAAACTGCGTGGAAAAAGCAGGTCAACAGTTGCAAAAAGACGATGATGTTCTGAGTTCTTAGCAGAACGAAAATATGCAGAAGAATATGAACAAGAAATAAGGAAGAAGAAACAGTTAACATTAAAAAAATTAAAGAATTATTCAAAAGAAGAGGAAACTTTTAACTGCGGAAGTTTGCAGAAGTGAAGAGTATTAAGAGGATGAAGATACAAAATTTGAAGAGGAAGTGAAGCAAAGGATGGAGTATTAGATGTTAAAGAAATGCTCAAGCACAGTCAAAGTTGAAGGACGGAAATTTCTAGAAAGTGATGATGATTGGAGGATGATTTGGATGGACTTTTGGTACCTGATAAGAAGCTTCCGGCGAGTGACTCTTCGTCCTGTTCCTGTGCTTTGGCGCGGTCAATTTGCGTTACGACGACGAGCGCGAACAAGACGAGGACGACGACGACTGCGTGGCGCAGAAGAAAAGACGATCCCGTTCTGTGGCCCATCCTCCTGGTTTTCACGCGGCTAATCGGCCTGGATCGCGGAAGCGTCCTTGTCCTTATCCGTTCGAGGCCTGTCGTCACTTCGCCACGGGTTTGGCGAGCTTGATCGCGCGGAGCCTCATCGCCTTACTGACTGGCGCCGATTGGTCCGACTCATGACTTGGTGTCAGGGTGCGCGCGAGTGCGACCATTCTTACCGGCCGTCGAGGCCACCGCACACACAGAGGAAGATGGATCAAGGGGGAACACGAGAGAGAAACGAGTAAAACAAGTCCCGCATGAAGAGCGGCAAAAAGAAAATAACGCCTTCTCCTCCTCCTCTTTTTCTTCTTCTTCCTGCTTCGACCTCTTATCTTCGAAGAACATCTCTGTGTCACTGATAACCTGAAGGAACAACAAGAGAAAAAGAAATGAAATGAAAGAGATGAAGAAGGAGAAAGAGAGAGAGAGAGAAAAAAGAGAAAGGATGGGGAGGGAGAAAGGGCACGGTTTAATTTGGATGCTCTCTTCCTTGAGCTTAAAATAGATGCCCAGGTAGAAAATTTATGAATGGAACTGCGGACATTCATTTTGGCCATAACGAGAGGAACCAAGGGGGAGCGACCGAGACCCAGTCTTGCAGTAATTGCACACAGGTGTCTCGCAACTAAGAGATTGCCAGAATACGTGCTATCTTTATGGGATTGTTATTAAACTTTTTATAATGTTGGGTATAAGTACGATGATAAATTACAGTGTCTACGTACGCATCATATGTAGGGAATTATTGTCTTGGTAAACTGAAAAGATGCAATCGAATTACATTCATTGTGATTTCAAAGTACTCTTTCATGATTATCTTTGAAATGTAAATACAGTAATTTTATTAAATATTGCAAATTTTAGTAGTTTATAGATACTTTTTCTTCTTAGTTATTAAGGTTTTATCAACATTTTAATATATATTTTTAGATTAATTTTTGCAAGAAATATATATATTAAGTTCCATTGATGAAGAAATTGAAGCTTCTTAAACGTTTTATAAAAATCGTAAAGTTATATTGAAGTGAAAATACATATAACAGGATTATATTTTATTTTCATAGAAATTATTTCAACAGAATTAGGATTTTCTGGTTGCATTTGATATAAAGTAAAAGTTCAGTTTTTTACACATTTTACCGAAAAGAATAGAAGTTAGTTGCGTCATATAATCTACACGATGAATATGATACTTTTATAATGGATGTTTTTATTTCCTTATTTCAAGCATGTCAAACAAAAAATTATTCATTTAACTTGAACCTAAAATTAAATACAACTTCAACTTGACCAGTTGAAAGAAATAAAAAGTGCTGTGATATAAATTTTAAAACTTTGCAATTTAAGAGCAATCATAATTAAAAGATCGTATAAGTGTAAATAATAACTTTCTTAAAATAGATATTTGAATTGAAAAATGCATGAATTATGAGAGAGGGTAAAATTTGATTTATTTATTTTATTTTTTTTTTTATTGATAAATTAGCTCGAAGGAAATTAATGATTATAATCTGCAGGATAAAAGGAAGGTGCCGCCCTCCTCTTCACATTCAAGGAAGATTCATTTCGGTTTTGGGGTTCCGGGAGAATTGGTTTATGGCCAAAGTGGTTTCATAATTTTTGTCGAATGCGCGCATGACTTTTTATTTACTGGGTCTTCTCTCTTCCGCGACACGGCTTTCCTCGTTCTTTTTCTCTTCTCATTGCGTCTCTCGCACGTTCTCTTTTTCATTCACGCGCGCACACCTCTTACGTGTGTATGCAGGATTAGCGGTACTTGCCCCATAAACACGAGCGATACCGTACTACGAGCTAGAGGCGTCATACCGACGCGAGGATCGAGAGTGATTCGCCGATTGGGAAACTTGAAATCAGTTAAATATATTTATTTTTCGTCCACTTCTTTCTCTTTCTCTCATCACATCGTATTTCTTCTCACGATCCTAAGATACGCGCTTTTTATTATGTTAATTGTCATTTATATATTAACGTTTAATTCGAGAACAATTTTATATTTTTGTTTTCTTCAACTTTTTATTGAGTTAAAAAAATCATGTATTTTACTATACATACAATATTAAAAGTATTTCATGTTTTATTAATTAAAGTTTAACCCTACGTTGGCAAAGTTATTTTTGTAATTCATGTTCATCAATTAAAAGTCATTCGGTTTTTTTCATGCGAACATTTTTTTATATTTGTCAACGAAGAGTTTCTTATAACATTGTAATGCAATTTAATTAAAAATCAAGAAATTTATTATACTTTTCATTAATATATTTATTATAATTATTTTGTATGATAAACTAAACTTGTTTTAAAATAAAAACACTGGGAAATAATTAAGTTTTTGAAACTTGTATTTAAATTGAGTTTTAAATTAGATCAGTCGGGGTCGCAAGCCAAGTAAAAAGTTTGCGTTGATATTCATTCCATTCACTGAATATTTGTTGATAATTTTGCTTAATGTCAGTCCACCTCTTCAGGTCGAACAGGATGTGACAGTGGTATCATAGACTTCTTTTTTGTATCTCGCGACAGAGCTTTTCTCATATCTGTAAAAACATTGAATCATTGTTTGAAATACAAATTAAGACAAATATTTGCTTTTAATTGAATAAGAAAAGAGAGAGAAGTAATTACCATAAGCATCTTCATCTGGATCGCCACTATAGTATTCTAAAACTGTCCTATATACAACGTACCCTAATTGCTGATACATTTTAATTGCTATTTTATTACTGACTCGTACGAAAAGATCCACGAAATACGCCTGTTTTCTATATATTTATATAATAAAAAAATTAAGTAATTATTGAGATTTTTCTTGTAAATTACAGATTTTAGTGACATTACGTTTGTTTTTTTTTTAAATGTATTTAATTGCAATTTTTTATAACAAGATGTATAATGTTAAATACGATAATGTGTCATACTTTTCTGAAACATCTTCTAAAAATTTCATTAAAGTTGCAGCTAAACCTAATCTCCTGTACGTTGGAGCAACTGTCAAAGCCGTCACGTGTCCGTGCCAATATTCTCCATGACCTTCTGCTTTTCCCATCACTAAAATAATTAATATATTTATATAATGCAATTATATATGTTATTGTTTAATAATGGAAATAAATACATTACAATTAAACAAAAAAGACCGTATATTAAATAAAGAAATAAAGTGGGGTTTTCGACGATCCAAAAACGGTTCTAATGACGAAATGATTATATAAGAATCTATTTCTATTTGAAAACCCGTTACAATAAGAAACGTGCGTGTTCAATAATACGGAAACCAACGATAGTATTACAAAATAATTATTAATTACCATATCCCATGATTTCCCCACTCGGTGATTCAGCGACTTGAAAATATTCTGGCCAGTGAGCTAAGTACTGCATATAGAACGATACTCCATACTGGTTTTTTGTTAGAGTGAACAAAAAAACAGGCAAAAAACGATAAAATGTAAATATATAAAGAAATTACAATATTATATTCCAATTTAAACAATACTTTATAATTTGTTTCATTTTTAACTTATACTCAATTTTTTAAATTTTAAACATGCAATAACAATTCATAATTAACTCCTTATATTTATTAATATTGAAAAAGTAAGATTAAATTACATAATTTATTTTAAAATGTTTTTTAAGACAAAGTTGTGTTAGTTTGTGTAAAATGACTATTTTTTCAAATAGAATTTAGGTTTAGACATTTGTTAAATTATTTGTTTAAATAATCGTTTATTGAAAAGAAAGAGTACCGTTTCTGTTAAAGGATCTAAATTCCTGTAAAGATAAAAAAAATAATTATTAAGAAAATTGTTTCTTTTATTATTAAATGAAAAATAACTTGAGCAAATGTACAGGTTATGTTTACAATGAAACGACTGTGAAACGTCATAGTGATATAAGAATATAACTTACACGTTATTATATTTGAATAAATCGTTACACGTAAATGGCCTTAAAATAGACATGATTAGTTAAATTATTGGCTGCAGAATGTTGTATAAATTGTTTATTAATTTCGTTGCATTTACGGGCTTTTTTCTACAAAAAACCGAATACTTCACGCGTGACTTTGAAGTAACGCTGAAACACAATTTGCTTGAATAAAAATAACGTGCTGCGCATGAGCAGTGCTAACAATTGTAATAGAAAAAACACATATACTTTGTTATTGTCATAAAAAGTCAATTTAAAATCTTAATTTAAATTAACATTCTTTTTAAAATTATAAAATTGGAATAAAAATAAATTAAAAAGAGATTTTTAAAAATGTTAGATTAAATTAAACCATTGTTTAAAATTTTTAATTTTTTATTTATTTTAAATATGTTATTATTTACAGTATAATAATTATAATATTAATACTAGTAATAACGATAAACATAACATGTACATACAGACATTTTGCATATTACAACACTAATTAATAAGTTAATATGTCAAAGTTCTTATAATTTATAAGAAAATGTATAACAACATTTAAAATACAAGTTATCCAAAAATTGTATATATAATTTACAAATTTTTGATTGAAAACTTTAGTTTTTTCCAATTAAAAATGTTAAAATTGATTGAGTTACTACGTTCAACATGAAATTTCTATGCAAAATATTTTACTGTATGTCACATCTTTAAAAATACTGCTAAACGTGTAACATCTTTTTTACATGAAATTTGTAAATATGATCTTTGGTTATAAATTAAATCACAAACAGCTATTGTCATTCATGATATCAGACGTGAGATTTTTGTCACTCAATGCTGCATTTAGTTGATTTTGATCCCATTCCAAAAGAATTCTCGACAATTGCGGATCTTTTTTTGTAATAACTCGAATGATTCCGCGTGTTTCAATCAGCGAACAGAGGCTCACGAATTCGGAATTATCGATAATGTGTAAATCACGTTTCTTGCAAACTTTTTTGTACACAGCATATAACTAAAATGAATAAATACATAATTATTTCAATATATAAATATAAAATAGAAAATAATAACAATTTTACATATTTTATGTTAATGAAAGTAAATTTACCCGTCCAATTGTGACTTCTTTATTAGATCCTTTATTAAGTAATAGCATAAGTGAACAAAGAAGTAATTTTTGTTGCAAAGGAAAATTATGTTCAGCTTCATCGATATTTTGTGAGCCTCCATAAATGTGATTTAAAATTGTCATTACATCTTTAATGTCTACTTTGACTATAGCATTTGGATCGTCTGATTTGCTTCCTAAGAAATAGAAAATAATTAATTAATATTAGGCTGTGACTATTCGCTACCGCCATGCCACGTGAGCACGGACCCGTGATAAAAGTTACTAAATTCTAGAAATATCCCGTGTGCACGGAACGTACCCCGTGCGGAATAGAAAAAGTTGTCATTTTACCCCGATACACCGTACGTATGCACGGAGGCTGTCCCGTGCGCACGGTACGTACCCCGTGCGAAATAGAAAAAGTTGTCATTTTACTCCGACATACCGTACGTATGCACGGAGGCTGTCCCGTGCGCACGGTACATACCCCGTGCGGAATGGAAAAAGTTATAATTTTACCCTGCCACACCGTACATATGTACGGAGGCTTTCCTGTGCGCACGAGGAAGCCTCGTTGTCATCCGTGCAATTTAAAATTGTTTAATGAAATTGAAAAACGTTTTGTTGTTTTAATTATGGAGCATTCACAATGAGAGCGTTTGGCGCTTGCGTTTGCGTTTTCCTAATGTTATTCAAATGGGAAAAACGCTCGCGCACGCTTTTGAAGGTGTCATTGTGAACGGTACATTAAAGTGTAATTTTTTCGTGTCAATGCGAATTCTCACTGTGGCAGTGATAATTCGCACTGACACGGGCACGGTCCACGGTTCACTGACACGGGCCACGGGCACGGGTCTGTGATGACTAACTATGACTGTGGTATGAATCCTCTGACTCTAACTTTGATTAGTTTTATTAGTTTCTTAAAAAATCAGTTAGTTTGTCAGTTAGTTTTGTTAGTTTTTAAAAAGACTAACAAAATTAACTGACAAACTAATTGATTTTTTAAGAAACTAATAAAAGTAATCAAAGTTAGAGTCAGAGGATTCATACCACAGCCATAGTTAGTTTTCTCAAAATCTAACAAAATTAACCGAAATCATGCCAGAGTCATGCCAAAGTAATGCCACAATCAAAGTTAATTTTGTTAGTTTTTTTAAAACTAACAGAACTAACCAAAATCATGTCAGAGTCATGCCACAGTATAAATTGGGTGCTCCTTAAACAATAGCACGTAGTGGCTTTACGAGTAGTCGGGGTATAAGATCGTACACATACAAGTGTTACGTGCGTTTTGTTAGTTAAAAAAACTAACAAAACTAACTTTGATTGTGACATTGGGGGCGTCTGCAATTGCGCCAAATTGGCGCAACTACCATATCATATTGGCGCAATTGCAAGATCCAAATTTTTGTTAAAAAAAAGGTCATTGGCGCAATTGCATGTCACCCGTAGTAGCAGGAAGTAGTTGGTAGTAGTAGTAGGTCGTAGTAGTTGGCCGTAGTAGTAGGCCGTAGTAGTAGGCCGTAGTAGTAGTAAGTAGTTGGTAGTAGTAGTAGTTAGAAGTTGGTCGTAGTAGTAGCTAGAAATTGGTCGTAGTAGTAGGCCGTAGTAGTAGCAAGTAGTTGATTGTAGTAGTCAGTAGTTGGCGGTAGTAGTAAAGTTAGGAATTGGTCGTAGTAATCGTCAGTAATTGGTAGTAGTGATAGTTAGGAATTGGTCATTGTAGTAGACGGTAGTGGTAATCAGTAGTTGATAGTAATTAACTAACTATTATTACCAACTACTGACGACTACTACGACCAACTCCTAACTACTACTACTACCAACTAGTTACTACTACTACCGCCTACTACTACGACTAACTCCTAACTACTACTATTACTATCTACTTACCACTACTACTATATCCAACTCCTAACTACTACTACTACCAACTACTCACTACTACTACCACCGATTACTACGACCAACTCCTTGCTACTACTAACACCAACTACTTACTACTACTAATTCCAATTACTACTGTAATGATTTCTACAATCTCCCTGTAGAAATGACAATTTTTTTACATTAAAATTTAATTAAAAATTACAGTTAAATTACAATTAAAACACCAAAACGTTTTTCAATTTCATTAAACAATTTTAAATTGACAACGATGCTTCCCCGTGCGCACGGGGAAGCCTCCGTGCATACGTACGGTGTGGCGGGGTAAAATGACAACTTTTTCTATTCCGCATGGGGTACATTCCGTGCGCACGGGATATTTCTAGAATCTAGTAACTTTTATCACGGGTCCGTGCCGCACGGGGCCGTGCTCACGTGGCACGGCGGTGGCACGTGATTAGTTTATTACAAGAAACATTAATGATTAAACAATTTTCATTGTTGTTTATTTGATTTGAAAATATTTACCATTCTTTGATTGTAAAACAGTGAGATTTCTCTGTGTCTCTGCTATTTCGAATAATCTACGACAAATATCTAACGTTTTGCGGATGTCACCGGAAATTGCTGAAATTTTCTTTGCGAGAAAAATGAGAGCATTGTTAGTGAAAATTTCAGTCACGTTGGCTTGCTGTAAACGGTCCGTTATTATTGAAACAATCTGCTCATTTGTGTATGGTGCAAAGTGCATCACAAGTGGTTTCACCTCGCATCTAAAAATATCAATTATTCACATTAATTAATTAATTATAATTTTTTTTGTAATAGAAACAAAAAGATAAAAGTGACAAAATATTGACTTTTACCTTGCTTGAAGACGTGGCAAAATTCTATCAGTAAGATCCAAAGCATTAGAAATACCAATTAAAATGACTTTGGATTTGGAAATAGATGGCCATTCAAAAATAGTATATAAAATTGACTGATTTTTGTTCTCTAAATTATCAATTTCATCTAAAATAAATAAAACTGGTTTACGCCTGGAATGACCATTAAATATGTACTTTTCGACAACTGTCTTGCAATCTTTCTTATCAGCCTTTAAATGCAATTCCTCGCTGATTTTTAAATAAATTGCTGTCGGAGCTTTTAATGACGTACAATTAATGTATATCTGCTGTAAATTTTTTGGCAAATTACTGCGAACTTTCATTAAAGCAGCAGTTTTGCCGGTTCCTGGTGGACCAGAAATATAAATCGACCCGGACGTTTTATTCTTCAGGTGATCGTTCACAAATTTGTTCAAATATTCAATTTCATTTTCACGCCCAATCAGATTGTCAGGAACATAACTGTGTAATGCCAATCGCGCTTCCTGATATTTGTCTGAAAATAATTTCTTTCGCGAACAAGGAACTGATTTTTTCGGTGATAATTCGAGCTCGGCCATAAAAGTTGAAGGAGTTTTCGCTTGAGCATTTCTGCTGGTTCGTTGTTTTGGTGTCGCGATTTTAGAACTTATTCCATTCCGAGTTGATAGTCGCTTTTGTTTCGATGGACTTATTCCTGAAAAATATATCAATATTTATTTCACTTTTACATTTGATTATACAACTAAGTAGTACTTAATAGAATATTTTCGATAATTGATTTTCGACTTTTATTTTAATTAAACTTAATCGGAATCCAAAACAAATTAAATGTTATTATGATATAATTTAATCTTATTTTCAATTTATATTAAAACGTTTAATTGTGATAAACAAAACGTTAATTTACATGAGGTAATTAAATATACAATTTTATTAAAAGGCATATACATATATATTTATACAGTAATATATCACACAATTTTTGATTTTTTGATGATATTAGTTTAAATATTCTAAGTCATACACAAATACATATTTTATACAACTTCGACTATCAGTACTAAACGAAAAGCAAACTTTTTTTTTATTCATCATGGATCAAAATGACGTTTAATAGTCCCAAAAAATATTGTTTAAAATTCTATTTCATTTGAAAAATGAAGTATCTTTACTATTTATTTTTATGAATTTCTTATATGTATATTATAATATGTATTTGTATATACAAAGCTATTAATAACTTAACTTTCATTAATAAATAATAAAGTAACAATGAATTTATCAAACAATTAATCTATGTCCTTTAAAAGCTGAAAATAATAGTGAAACCAATTTAACAAAATAAACTGCAACTTATAAGGAACATTAAAAACAAATAAAATTGTGTTATCATTTTAAATGAATAAACAATTTTTTTCTTGTTTTTAAAAAAATAAATACATGAATTATTTATCTTTAAAGTAACAAAAACATATTAAATTAATATTAAAAATAGAAAGAAATATCTATATATATGATTTATTTAAAATTACTGAAATGAAATCAAATGTGAATTTTTATCAGATAATCATTGAGAAAAGCATGAAAATATTCTTACCACAATTTTCACTGTCGTCATTCTTTGTATTAATCGGTCGTTTGCAATTGACAACGTTTTCCGAATCTGATTCCGATTCATCGCTACTAAAAGAAATCAGCTTTTTAACAGTCGGCTGGAAAACTACTTGCTCAGGTATAGAATTGCAAGGCGCATATTGCTGCTTCAACGGCGAAACTTCCTTTTTTCCATAAAACGATTTAACACTTTGCGATCTCATCTTCGTTTGTGGAAAATGTTTGTCCAGTGTTTTCTGTGTACTCATTGTTGCTCACAAAATTAATTTATTTCCAAAAATTATTAACTTGTAAAACGCGTGCTTTGAGTCTTTAAAAATTTTGATAAAAAAAATGTTCGAATAAAAGTTAATGATTAAACTTTTGTGCAATGACTTTAAATTTAAATTTAAGTTAAAATTAGACAATTAGAGTTCTTTTTCGTGATGATTTTGTTAAAAAGTGACACAATTTGACGAAAAATATGTGGTGATTGTGACGAACAAAAAGCGAGGGAAACTGCACTGTTAAGACTGCGTGTCGGTTTGATGCTTTAGTGTTTAGTCGTTTTCATAGCGCGGCCTTTTAATCGCGGGAAAAAGCCGGAATGGCGGAATCGAATCCATTCGACTATCTTCAAACTCGCGCCATATTTGAAGTCTGTTTTCCTAAGTTAATAAATTATTAATTAAGTTGATTCTAAAATAATTAATATAATCTTTATATTACATAATGAAAACAATGATTAATTGTAGAGATTTTGGTTTTATTAATGTAAAAATGACAGATTTTGTGGAAAATGTGAATGTGAGTGATTTTGTGACATATGTCGCGCATGCGCAGTTGCGTTTCATGTTTCGTTCGGTTCTGTGAATCAGTAATGTTTCATACCAAGCGCCATCAAACTCAACGCTTCTTCTCTCTTTCATAATTGAGAAGTTCAACGAATAAGTTGGATCCAAAATCCGAGCAATCGGGGAAACCTAGACAACGCTAGAGTTTCCAACTCAAAAAAAATGAGAGCTAAGGTAAGCTAAACAATTTATTTGTTATTATTTTTCGTCTAAATAATTTAATTTGTTGAAAATTTGACTCATTTATAATTGCTGTTGTCTTTTGTATTTTAACGTTTTACACATGTACATTATATGCTTGATCGCATATATGAAAAATATAAGCACATGAGTTATCTATTATAAAACAAAGCTTTTTCAATTTTTATTCATTTTTGTAGTATTTTAATTTTACGAAAAGAAATTATGAATTGCATTTGCCCTTTTTGGGGTTAAGTTTCTAGAAGAATTAGAATTTTTTTCACTTTTTTTAAACTATATATATACAATATATAGAGATATATTATTAATTATTATGTTTTTATTAATTTGATTCATTTGTGTATCAAACAATTTTTAAATTGTTTAAATTGTAATAAATGGAGATGAAAATACATTTATTTGTATTATAACCTATAAATTGACAGAAAGATAAGTAGACGTGGGTTTAATATATACAAATTTTTGATTTTTGTTCTTTTAATGCAATATCGGTTTTTAACTTAATATTTATAATGAAATAAGAAAAACATTTTCAATTTATAAATGTATAATATTATTTTGCTCTTCTTTTAGTGGCGTAAGAAGAGGATGCGTAGGCTAAAGCGCAAGAGGAGGAAGATGCGTGCAAGGTCCAAATAAGCATCTTTTGAAATCTGTAAGTTTATGGAATTATAATAATATATAAATTTAAATTAATATTAAACATTAGTTAAGTGTTAAAATAACGAGTAATTAAACTAAATTTAAATATAATCAATTTTAGTTCAATCAAGTTTGAATGTATTATTTTAAGTTTTTTAAATTACGTTTTGCAGTCTTGAAGAAGATTTCGTCTAACATCAGTTAACTATTGGAAAACAACAGCTCTCCTTGGATGACTACCACCAACATTCAAATAACGATGACAACATGAATTTATAATACACAATTTTTTATTTTCTTGCTCTATTAATAAAAATGGTTCAAGAACATAAAATGGACGTTTAATTAATTATCTGTTCCTTTATACTTTAAAATTAATGGTATACTTATTGTATGAAAAAACAAAACTTATTATGATTGAATGAATGCACCAATTTTTATTTAACATGTAAACTTGAATTTATAAAAGAAAATTAAAGTGCATATTCTTAAATAAAAGATATTCTTTGATTCTTAAATATTATTTATATATAATTCTTAACTTATTTCTTTACATTGATTTATAAATACGTACTTAGAAGTTTTGTTCATATATTGTTTATATTTCTTAACTAACTATAATGACTATTAAAGTAAGTTCCATATCAATCTGTTTCATAAAAAAGAACAATCCTTTAATACACTTTAATGGAAGGAATAGATAATAGTTTGAGGCTTTATTGGTTTCTTCACCTGTTATTTCTTTTTGTATTTTTATATTAAAAACAAATGATTATTTTGTTGCAAAACCTCGTACTATAAATATAATTTCATTTTATAATTTATGCAAATACTTTTCTATGAAATAGATTGTAAAATTGGACACAATTTTTTTACGCTATAAAATTATACAACTTTGAGTATAATATATCTAATATAAAGTAGTTTTTGGTCGAAAGTGTTTCACATTTATGTTCGTTTCTCTGAAAATTGAAACTTTTGAAAATGTAAAAACAAAATAACTAAAACTACTTTGACGCGTAATAAAATTACATCTATTTTGCATAAATGTACTTTTAGTATAAACAGTTATTTAAATTCAGTCATTCATACTTTTATATAATATAAATATAATACTTATATTAATACGGGAAGATTCATTAAGATCCATACATACAATAAAAATAATTTATATAAAAATAACAGCTTAATTATCAACAATAAATATATAGATTAAGAAAAAGAGGCTCAATTTAAAAAATAAAATTCAATTAAACATTTAAGTGCAAAAAAATACAGTTCATCAAAAATTAAAATTCATCTCAACGTAGTAAAAATAACTCAACAGTAATTTGTTATATATAATAATTAGTTACTATAAATGATAAAAGTTATACATCATACAAAAATACGATTAATTTAATCAAGATAACATGAGAGAATACTTTATGGCAAATGCAAATAAAATGAAATTTACATTTTAGAACTGTAAATCTAGTATCACTTAAGAAAAAGCATATAGTGCTATCTTTCTAGATATGTCGTATCAAATTGTGAAGCATGAGAAGTTCTTCTTTTGTATGGATATGAAAATTCTGCACGTCGAACCACATTTTATTGCTCTAGTCCTGAACTTTCTTCTATGCTTAAAGAACATCTCATATTAAATATTATTCTCAGCAGTCTCGTTTACAAAAATGGCAAAACTGTATAATCACATTTCTGTGACATAGACGAAAAACCAGTTAAGTATACAGAAATTCCATAAGCTTTTCTGGTTTTCCTTTAAACCACAGTTTTATAGCAATCGATTTATTTTATGTCTACCACATTTTTAACTTTCTAATAACTTTTAGCAAAATTAAAAATGATTAATTTTGTCTCAGATGACAAATCTATATTAATGTACAGGTATCCGTCGTACAATGCGGCACTTCTACAACGTAGTTTCGCTATAAAATAGCGCAGGCAAATAAAGTATATTAACATGGTAACTTTCAGATTTTTAATTTCATTTTTCAACTCATCAAACATTTAGATGCGTTTGAAATTCAAATGTTACGACTGTTTCAGTTTAAACAAATTCCAGCTTAGTCTGAAAAATAAAACAAACATTGTTAGTTTATAATCAAAATTTCGTATAGTTTCATTATTGAAAGAACTTGAACATGCAGTTCTAACGAAAATGAAATTTGATGCTATTTCATACAGTTTCAACTAGAACTGCATATTCAAGTTCTTTTAACAATGAAATTATACGAAAATTTGAGGAAATAAATATTTTTTGTTTCATTTTTCAGACTATTTCAAGCTGAAATTTTTTTTAAACTGAAATAGTTGGAACTTTAAACCAGGGAACAGAAAAGAATGACTGACTTCTTCTCTATAGTAACTAAGCATCCAAATTTGGACAAATCATAATGCCAAATTATATTTGAGTTTTTACATTTGTTTTTTATTGTTTTATTGTCATTTGATAAATATTGCATAAATAAAAAATGTTCATGTAACTTTTGATAGTTTTTAATTATTTGTATTTTATTAAAAAATAAAATAAATAAATTAGATTTTATTATTCTGAATATAAAAATCGTACGAAAAATATGCCATTTTAAAATTCTTGGAACCGAACCCCCATTTTCCCATGTAACTCTACTCTCGGATAACGCGATATCGTACAACAAGCTGTTTTCTCGGAACCAAACTATCGCATTGTACGAGGAATACCTGTAATTTAATTTATTTTTTATCAGTTTTATTATTATAATATCAAATTATCGTTGGATTTGTCTTATTTTCTAAACATGCTGCTTTTCCAAAAAGCAGTAAATAATTCTAGTAAAACTTCAAGTCATCGGTTTGTTGTATCAATTATTCTCATTCTCGTTAAATTTTTGTTAAAAATCATGACAAAAAATTAATCTCTAGCGAAATTTTAAGTTTTTTAATCTTAATTTTGACTTTTTATTTTCGTGTACAGATTTAAATTTTATCATGATTTTTAATAAAACATTAACGGGGACATCAATCAATCAAGTCTGTCAATTATATAAGTAATATTGCGATTGTGTCAATTGATAATACATTTATACAACAGTTGCTTTTTGGAATGGCATTCATATTGCTGCAAAAAAATATTCTTTTCTTTTTACAACGTCTTTTTGTTTCTCAAAATCTAATCTTCAAGTTACATAGATTCTTCGTTTTTTTGGTTTCACCATTGCAAAGTAAACGGCAGTGATGATAACGCACAAAACCATCGTCACGACAATTCCATAGAATATAAACTCCAGCCAAATGCTCGTCCAACTGCCCAATAAGTACCACGTGACACTCATCGCAGAATTTTGTATAATGACAAAAGTATAATACAGAAGCAGCCACGTATCCGCGTGAACTAATTTCACGCGATATTCAATGACGCTGAAAATATAAATAAATCCGAGCCATAAATTGATGAAAACATTGGCAAAGTCGAGAAATTTCGACTGATAAAATAAATAGGCAATCATGGTAACGTAATGTATGCCGATGATTGCTGCAAGATAGTACGGGAAGAATTCAAAGAATATGATGATTGAAAGGATGCGCGCAAATATAAAGAGAAACCACCAAGAGAATGCGAGCATGGCACCAACAGTGTCATCTTCGTCAAGACCCTGTGATGGAAGAGTGCGTTTAGGTAAACGCAATGACATGGAAGTTTGATCTGGATTCAGTTTTTCCGCCGCTTCGGAATTAGCATAACGAGTTACTGAGCCATCTGATTGATCGGCTTCAATCGTTATTGAGTCAGGACGAGGCGGAGCGGGCATGTCTGGTACTGGCAGTGGAGTAATGGAAGTTATTCTCCTGAAACAGCAATTGTTTTAATTATATTTGTTTAAATATTTGATTCTACTATAACATTTTTTTATGAAAACGATGAATTCAGCGATTCAATTTTATTGAAGTAATTGGCAAAGTTATGACATTTTGAACAATGCTATTTTCTGCTTTTTTAGATGGTGTGACTTTTTTCCGCTAGTGTATATATATATATTTACCTCAGTGGCATCGGAGGTGGAATAGCTTGTGCATTTTTTGGTGGAAGCGGAGGCGTTGATGAATGCTTACGCTCCAGAACAATGCGCTTTTCCGGCTCTTTATTTTCACTCGATTTTTGTTCCAAAGGTTGTTCGACGTTTAAACCCGTAATCATGTTTTCTGAATGCAGCGGTTGCTTTTCTTCTAGGTTTTTCATCTCCTAAAATAATACAGACTGAATTAAATGGATTAATTTTGTTGAACAATACCAAACAAAAGAGAGACATAGAGAGAAAGGAAGAATGTACAGAAAGAAACTTAGTGAAGTATAAGTACCTTGTATAAGTCTAGAATTTTAGAATAATCCAGTGATAATAATCAAAAAATAATTTAAAAAGTATGTGGCTATATATCCAGTGTGTGATAATTCAATTGAAAAATTAGTTAATACAAATCTGAATTTAAGTGAATTAATAAGTAAATCTTACTTGTGGATTGTATTTTTTATACCACATTGCCCAGGGCAATTTCCGTCCGCTTACACGTTGACTCTCGTATCTTTGAAACGAGGTTGTAGTTTTAGCGACTACGATTATAGACATCAGTATACTGAACATTTGTACCACTTCTGCAAATACGTTCAAAGCTTCAATATATTTTATTTTGTGTATTATTCAAATTTAAAAGTATCTTTATTATGTATAGAAAGGTCCTTTTTATAAGAATTAATCATATATAAATAAATATAATAATGCAACAATTGTCTTTGAATAACGAATATAATTAATTAGAAGTAACAATTACGTGATTGGAATGTTGGCTGAACTGTCCTTTCGTGAAAAAATAAGTGCATTTGGAATAAAGCTTGTGGAATAGCCTGGAACCAAGCTTGAAGAAAAAAGTAAAACTCAATGGCCGCAGGTGCTGATATTTCATTTAAAGTCTTTTGTCTCTCCTCACCAGAAACTATAATAGCATCTACTGATAATACTATTTGAGTAGCGAATCTGAAAAATAAACAATTTTATATATTTTCTTTAAATATTTTTTGTGTTTAAAATTAAATTAAGTAACTAACTAACTAAAGATGACTAATATTAAATTTTATCAATAATTTTCTAAAGAATGCTGAATTATATTTTTGTAATAGATATATATTATTCACTGATGACTGAATAAACTGTTACATTCGATACACAATAAACTATTTATACACAAAAACATGTATGTTTCTTCTTACTGTGAAAACAGTCGTTCTTTTTTATTTCGCCGATTCATTACTCTCGACTGCTTTATACTTTTGATGTAATTAATTAATTCCACCATCTGGTGCTATTTCTATTTTCTATACAAAAAAGTTTGTTTTTATAAAATTATTGTTTTAACAAATCAGACGAAGAATTTTTTTGTTATTTGTGTTAGATGTTAGATAAATCAATACTTGTTTGTGATTAAATTTTTAACAAATACAATAATTATTATAAAGTACTTTACGGTGGTTCTATCTGTACGTAGCGTCTTTTTAGGGTTCTTATAAATAATTACATCTAAAAGTTAGTTTTTGTAGATACAATTTTCAATAACAGTATATATTGTTTAAATTCACTTTAATTTCAGTTTCCTCTAAAAATTATATAACAATAACATCATGAATTAAACACGTAAGTAGCAGGGTTCTCTTAAAAATGGCCAAAAAGTGTATATTTTCAACATTTGACTATGAATAACAAAAAAAATCTCTGTAGTGAATTTGCTTTGTTGTTTTGATAACTTTTTATTGATTATATTTTAATCCGACATTGGTATCGCTATGAGGGAATCCCCGCATAAAAAAAGATAACCGAATGAAACTCTTACAGAGAAATAAAGACAATAAAAATAACGATACTAATGAAGAGTTGATTTTCATTCGTATCTGACTATTATTATGTAAGTTATTAAGGGGACATCCCAGTGAAAAATGATGAAAAATTACGAAAAAATGAAAAAAATTGTATTGCCTATTTTAATACTTTTTATTTTATTTTATTTTATTTAAATTATTTTATAAACATTGTAAAACTTGTATAAACAAGTAAAACTTTAAACGTGATTATCTCGGATATTGGTTTTTTTGATTTTTCTATAACTGTAAAATGTTCCTGGTACCACAATTTTTGACCGATTTCTGTTTTCCTTTTTTCAATATGTTCGAAAAAGTGTAGAGAATAATTCGTTCAGAGAGATTTTTTGATTTTTCAATTAAAATAAATGTTATGAACCAGAAAATATATTATGAATCAACAAAAACACCGATTTTTTCGCTTTTTTGAGCTATTTG